>JACCIX010000910.1:0-148174 GCA_025506515.1 Flaveria trinervia | reverse complement strand
ACTTGTTTTGCAGAGATCTGTGCCCAATGCACAGCGCCAAAGTCGAGTGCCTACGCCATGCTCTACAAAGTAAAGAATGTTAGGGGACCGTGTACTAGATGGAGTACTAACTGATTCACGTGTATACCGAATGAAATAGTGCGGAATCCTATTTGATTGGCGATCCAATCCGTGAGAATGTTAACCCGATCGATATAAGATTAATCTAAATGTTAAGAATGAATAAGAATCGATCAAGAACGATCTATGAACTTGGACTGGCTTTCTTGGACGTTCTGGACGGCTAGGGTACGTATAGGAGTCGAATTCTTCAAAGTGTTATGTTTCCATGAATTAAGTGGTATTTATAGGTTAGGGTTACTCATTCATGCGTGTGAACCATTAGCATGGTTCAGTCATGCGACTGCGTCATGCGGTTGATCCATTCACACGATTGAGTGTTCAGTCGTGTGACTGAGTCAATCTCATGTCACAATTGTGTGACTGATCCAGTATCCTGGTTCAGTCGTGACTGGTTCATTAGCATGAAGTTGTTCATGCGTATGGTCCATTAGCATGGGCCATTTGCATGAGAACTTCATATGACTAAGTTTGAATATGTTTCACAATCATTACTTGACTTAGATCTATTAAAACAACCACAAAGCTATATAGTTGGTTCAATATGTGTTAATAAATGATAAACATTAAATCATACACTGAAACATTTAAACATTAAGATCAATAACCACATAATACGTTTCATTCAACTCATATATTTCATTTACATTAGGACATGACAAACATATTACATTAAGACCGTAAACTAAGTACATAAGGATCAACAAACTCCCCCTTGGACCTAGTTTCTATCATTGTCTAGCATCCTCATTAGCTCGTCAAACTTCTTATGGCTCTCCTTGACTGCGACTCCAGCGTGTTTCTCAAATGCAAAGCAGAGTCTTATTACGTTCTGAAATTGGAGGGCGTGTATATATCCTACGGATCATAGAATAGTGGCCACCTGTATAAAGTATAACATCATTCGCTGATAGGTTGGTTAGCCACAATGGGTCAAATACCCGGATTGTCTCCATTTGGCTTTCTTTGTGTAATACTATGACCGCTTCTCCTGTACGCCAATCATAATACCACCACTTGAAGTGGGGAGTGAAGTCCTGTGGCATTTCCCTCAATGGGATCTTAGACATAGTATGTGGAAAACTCCACTTCAACACCACTTTAGGTTTCCCAGTCCTTGGGTCCACCTCTAACCTTTGAATATACCTCGTCGGTTGTTGAGGCTTGAAATTAACCCATCGTGTGTGGTATTCTCTCTTCAACGCAGCTTCAAACCAGCCTGACATCTTCCTGCGGTCAGCATACAGTAGGTTCAGGCGTGTCAACTGGTTGAGCTCAAAACTAGGAAGAGTCTTCTATCATATGGAAATCTGGAATACTTGATTCCCTTTTCCCTTTTCAGTGCATATACATTCAGATCCTCAAAGTGAGCCCACGCGATTGTCTTGCTAGACACCTTAAGATGCTTCTTGACTTCGTAGAGCTTGGCATAGGCACTCGGATTTGGCGCTATGCGTTGGGCAGGGATCTCTGCAAAACAAACCGCCCATCAGCCTTTTTGTTTTCAACATCGGCGTCCGTGGCTTGGGCTTGGCTTTCTATTTTCTCAGTCTCCCTCTCCATCATATCCAATTTAACATGCATATCACTGTCGAGTGTATCTCCAAAATTAGGGACTACATTTCCCTCTCGATCAGTATATTCTGGATAGTGTTGTGCTGTGATGTCGTCAATCTCTATCTCATCAACATCATTGAGCTTGTCATCACTAGCAATATCAACGGTAGGAGCATCCTTAACCAATTCATCCGGGTTTAACCGGAACATTTCTACGAGTTGCTCATCAGTGAGGTTGTGAATAATTCTCCTTCTTCGGAGTATAGCTTACAGACCTCCTAACAATCCCTTGCAGATCAAGTATCATTTTGAGATGAGACTTGATCTGCTGAAGGGGAGCAACATCGTAGTCATCTCACTGATAATGTGGATTTGCTTGATTTAAAACATTTAACACATCATGCATGAGTAAATAATCAAGCCATTAAACATTAAATATATATACATCACATTCAAGAACATAAGTTTAATACAATATTCAAATTACACATGATTTAAATTACACAAAACTATAAGCATTACTTTTGTCTTGGATCATGTGTTCTTTCGCTGTCGGGGCTGATGTCGAGGCACCTAGATCTTGAGTCTTTTTGGTCCACCTCTCACTAACTTCCTGTGCACCCGAAGCAGATGACTCTCCTCCTCCTTCAGTGTCTCCTCCATCCTCATCATCACCTTTATCATCATCACCATCATCATCATCATCATCACTATCATCATCATCACTGTCATCACCATCATCACCGTCTCCCTCTCTGATCTTCAGAGGCTCATCCTTTGTGCCCTTAAGTTTGAGCAGGATGGTCCTCTTAGCATCCTCCAACTCCTCAATCTTCTTAGTAGATAACATGTTTTGCTCCTTGAGTTAGGAAATATCTAGACTCTGAGCAGCCATGTGCTGAGCCTCCTCCTCAATCTGTTGTGCCTGCTGAGAGATCTGATGTGATTGTGCAGCAGTGAGCTCCACTAACTGTAGGAGCTGAGCAGTCTTCACGTCATCGGCTGCTAACAGCTTCAGCACCATACGGTTTAGTGCTGAAAGCTGTTCCTCTACCCTACTATGAGGTAGAGATGATCCTGATGGAAAGGGTGGGTGATATGATGATCCTGCCTGGTGGCTAGAGGTGGTGGTGGTGGCAGTGGTGTATATGGGAGGTGGTATGTGTGTTGGTAGTGATGGGTAAGCTGAAGTGGTGGTGGATGTTATGTGGGGAAGTGGTGGAGTGGCTGAGATAGTGGTGGTATGTGTGGTGGCAGTAGTGGTGACAGGTGGAATGGTGGCAGTGGTGATGGGGGGAGAGGTAGAAGTAGTGGGTGGTGTGGTAGAGGTGGTGGCTGTGGTGGTGGTGCTGATAAAGGTCATCCTCCTCTTCTTCATCTTTATCCCATGGGGCTGAGCCATCCTTTTCCTCCTCATGCCCCTGGAGGTGGATGCTCCCCCTGGGATGGTCTTGGGCTGAACTGGTGAGTAGCTGGGGTCAGTTGTAGTCTCCCCAGACTCGCTAGGGCGTCCTCCAACCTCCCGAATGCCTCGGTCGGTGGCAACCACCCTGCTACCCACTGTCCTGGTTAGGGGCTCCTTATCACTCTCTTCCTCCTCATCAGGAGGACAGAAATCCTGATGGAAACTGGTGGTGGTGGCATCTACATAAGTGGGTGGTGAAGGTGTAGTATTTGTAGTGCTGGCCCTAGAAACAGCGGGGCCAGAATCTCCAACAGTGTCTCCGTCATCATCATCGGAGTCATCAGATGGAAGAGCAATCTGTTCAACATCTGAATCACTCTCCTCGTGGCACCACTAACGCCATGCAGGCGCCACATACTCCTCCTGGGCCAGATGCCCGAACAGTCTCTTTACAGGGGCTTTGACCTGCTTTCCCCTGTAGATCTTCATGCGGCCTAGTGTCATGTCATCCATCACCTCAAGTGATACCGCATCATGGCTCTCCTTAGGCAAGGAAGGTAGTTTCTCATTGATAATCATCTGTAAGAATCTTGGGTACATACAGAAGCCCTCCTTGCCTTTGGCCTGAAGATTTTCTATCAGGTATGCAAAGATCATGCTGGAGAAGCTGAATGGATGGTTCAGCACCATTGCCACGTAGGCATTCTGAATCTGGTCTGATAGGTCATCAAAGCCACCCCTCCGCGAAGCTATGCATTCCAGTATCACGTGTGCTAAGTACTTGTACTGGGGACACATGTTGCTTTTGTTTAACACACCTGCATTTATGTACCCAGAGTACTTCATCCTGACGAAGCATCCCCTCACTATCAGAGGGTGTAGTCTGGTTGGCTGATCAGCATCCTCACCCAAATCCAGTACCCGTCTAATAGCTGCAGCGGTCACTTCTATCTCTTGCCTAAATATAGTACTCCTGATGCAGTAGGGCTCACGAGATCGATCAACTGATCGACCATCCAGAAGACCTACTGGATAGACTTGTAGGGAGTGCATGGTGTAGATATGGCTCTGTGTATCTGTGATCTCTTCAGGAACACAATGATGCCAGGAAACTTGGCTGCGTTCCGAGTGGTGGCATCCAGATGAGCACAAATATTGTGCTTGGTGTTGATGGTCCACCGATCAGCCATCAATCTGCAACACAAGAAGCATACAAGTTAGATCATCACACAATAGAAACCATTTCAAATAAACATGTTTAAGATCAGTCTGGTTCAATCGTGCGATTTAACCATACAACTAGATTCAGTCGTTTGACTTAACATGCGACTGAATACAATCGGGTGGCTTATCTTGTGACTGAGTTAAATCGAGCGATTGAGCCTGCGACTAGTTCAGTCGGCCGACTGAGCTCATACGCATTGTTCATTCGGCCGATTGAGTCATTTGTCCAGCTCAGTCATGCGATTGTAGTTCATCCAAGTGTCCAGTCGCATGACCTACTGTCTTTTCGATTCAGATTCAAATTTTGATCAAATCATAACATTAGACATCGTGGTTTGTCTCATTAGACTTACAATAACCCTACTTAACATCTAATAACCTTGATTTCAACATTTTACTTTGTTTTATTAGTTAATTTGTTCAACAAAGTTTTGGTTCTTGGTTAGGGCAGAATTCAATGATTTAGGGCATGAAAAAACTGAGATTTATGTAGGTTGCACCGAATTGTACCTGTATAACAACTAGCAATCGTCAGAATCTTGAAATTTGAAATCAAGTAAGGTCAGAAGAAATTTTGGCAGAGTAACGGCTCAATGTGCGATTTTAGGGTGATTGAGGGGTGGTGAGTATGTGCAATCGACTATGGCTAGAGAATCAATCAAGAACGGTCTATGAACTTGGACTAGCTTTGTTGGACGTTCTGGACGACTAGGGTACATATAGGAGTCGAATTATTCAAAGTGTTACGTTTTTCCACGATTTAAGTGGTATTATAGGTTAGGGTTAGTCATTCGTGCGACTGAACCATTAGCATGGTTCAGTCGTGCGATGAACCATTAGCATGGTTCAGTCATGCGACCGAGTCATGTGGTTGATCCATTCGTATGACTGAGTGTTCAGTCGTGCGACTGAGTCTATCTCATGTCACAATTGTGTGACTAATCCAGTATCCTGGTTCAGTCGTGCGACTGGTTCATTAGCATGAAGTTGTTCATGCGTATGGTCCATTAGCATGGGCCATTTGCATGAGAACTTCATATGACTAAGTTTGAATATGTTTCACAATCATTACTTGACTTAGATCTATTCAAACAACCACAAACCTATAGAGTTGGTTCAATATGCGTTAATAAATAATAAACATTAAATCATACACTGAAACATTTAAACATTAAGATCAATAACCACATAATACGTATCATTCAACTCATATATTTCATTTACATTAAGGACATGACAACATATTACATTAAGACCATAAACTAGGTACATATGGATCAACAAAGAAGAATCTAAAGGTGTCTCATAGGATTATAGCATGGGCTTATTTTGATGATCTTAATGTATATGTAGTGAAGAGGAGAAGGGAAACAAGTACTTCAGATTCCCACATGATCTAAAGACTCTCCCTGGTTTTGAACTCAACCAGCTGGCACGCATGAACCTACTGTATGCTGACCCCAGGAAGATGTTAGGCTGGTTTGAAGCTGCGTTGAAGAAAGAGTACCAATATGTACCTAGTTACGATCTTAATGTAATATGTCTGTCATGTCCTAATGTAAATGAAATGTATGAGTTGAATGAAAAAGAATATGTGATTGATGATCTTAATGTTAAATGTCTCAGTGTATGTTTCAATGTTTATCATTTATTAACGCATATTGAACTAACTATATAGGTTTGTGGTTGTTTGAATAGATCTTAGTCAAGTAATAATTGAGAAATATATTCAAACTTAGTCGTATGAAGTTTTCATGCGAATGGACCATACGCATGAATATTTCATGCTAATGGACCAGTCGCGCGACTGAACCAGGATACTGGATCAGTCGCACGACTGAGACATACAAATGACTCAGTCGTGTGATTGACTTAGTCGCATGCTTTAGTCGCATGACTGAACCATGCTAATGGTCTAGTTCTTTGGTTGACTAACCCTAACCTATGAATACCACTTAATTCGTAAAAAAACACTTTCAATATTTCGACTCCTACTCGTACCCTAGCCATCCAGAGACCTTAGAGACCCTGTTCCAAGTTCATAGATCGCACAGATTCGTATTGCCTTCATTCTTAACGTTTACATTCATTCTAAGATCGATTCTACATGCGTTCTCACTAATTGGATCGCCAATCAGATAGGATTCCGCACTATTTGAGTTGGTATACACGTATGTTGGATCTAGAAAGGCTGATGCAACCAAAACCAAGTCACTTAGAAGATTTTGGTACTACAAATAAAGGACTTCCGAAGCTAATTGTGGAACTTCCGAAGGAAAAAGGAGCTCTTCCGAAGACAAAGTGTAAAACTTACTTCCGAAGGAAAAGTTCTAGCTTCCGAAGACAGAGAACCTACTTCCGAAGTTCAAGACTTAGAAAGAAAGATCCGAAGTCAACTTCCGAAGTACAGAATTCCTCAAGCCTCGGAAGTATAGAAGCCTCTTCCGAAGTATAAGTGGCTTTGGAAAAACTTGTTCTTCGAAGCCAACTTACCTTCGGAAAACACTGCTATTATCTAGTGGACATAAGTATGGCTTCCCTGACACAGCGCTGCAAATCTCTGAGATACTGCATGGCGTTTTCTTAAAAGCCATGCAGTTGACCATACTTTAATCCACTGCTTATCTTTTTATGTTAGTACAGTTGCCATCTTTAGTTGGTAACAAAAGGTAAGTCATGGACATGTCATGACTACCATATCTTAGATAATCCTCATCTAAGATACCTTAACTTTAGCATTGTAGTATACGCTGTAGTCCTAGGTTTCCAGCTAGTATCAAAGTATATCGGCTGTAGGATCTAGTATATATAGTCTCTCATTGTAACTTATGTATCATGCTTGTAAGAGTCTTGTAATATCTTGAGTTGAGAAGTAATATATACAAGTGCCTTGAAAATTTGTTTCTGTGTGTTCCTTTACTACTTATTATATTACTATCAACTCTGGTAAAAGACTTTACTTCATCTGAATTGAGTGTTTCTATAAATGAGTTTGAGAGAAATCCAAGTGTTCTGTGACAAACCCGATCCTACAATTGGTATCAGAGCTTCTTAGGCTCTTGATTGTGAGATCTTACCATCCTAATCAACCTGTTTTTCACTCCTCCTTATACCTCACTCAAAAATGGCCCTCAACAAATTTGAAGTAGAGATGGGGACGATGACCAAAGCACCCATCATCACCCCTGAAAACTTTAGGTGGGGCAGAAGAATGGAAGGCTTCATCAGATATCAAGACAGCAAAATGTGTCAATCCATTGTCAATGGCCCGTATAAGCCAAAAGTAGCTGGTGGAAATGGTGCCATGATCAAGAAAGCTATTGGAGATTATTCTGATGAGGACAGGAAGAAGCTTGACATTAACAGCAACGCTATGACTGTTCTCATGACTGCAATTCCAAACTCTATCATGGTGGGCTTTGAGCATTGCAAGTCTTCCAAAGAACTGTTTGATACGCTTGCTCAAATGTACTCAAGCTCAAATGACTCCAAGAAGGAGTCACTGAAGCAACAGTTCGAGAACTTCACCCATGTTGCTGGAGAGACTCTTAGGCAACAATATTTTAGGTATATGGATCTCATTTCTTCCCTTTAATCTATGGGAATCGCTCATGAACTCAGAGACCTTACAAGAAAGTTCATGAGTGCATTACCCAATGAGTGGACATTCTATTGTGTCTCTATCAAGAGAACAAAAAATCTGAATACACTCACCATGACCGAACTCTATGGGATCCTTGATGGATACCGTTGGAAATGGAAAGTAAGAGGGGTCATTAGACAAGTAAACCCTTGAGTCTTCCTGCTAGCAACGCCTTAATGGTTGCTGAAGGCTCAGGAATCTCCCAGCCTCAACAATACCTGACTTACACCTAGCAGCCATCTTGTTCTTCTGGGCTATACATCATATTTCCTGAGACTCCAAGGTCTCAACAAGCTCAGCAAAGTTCCTTTCAAGACAGCTGTGCTTTTGTCTCAGGAAGTGGACACTCAGGTGATTATCAATACTGCTTTGATGATCTAGAGTATTTCAGTCCGGATGATGTGGAATACGTGGACATAGTCCAACAAATGGCTTTTTCAACCTACAGAGCAAAGAAGTTCTTTGATAGAACTGGAAGGCAATTTCCCCGGAACCCAATCAACAGCAAATTTGGCTTTGACAAAACCAAGGCCAAATGTTACAACTATAACCAACTTGGTCATTTTGCAAGGGAATGCAAGGCTCGCAAGTCCATCGGGAACCCCACAGGGCTCCACACATCCCTCTACACCAAAGCCCACCGGAAAGTCAACTGAAACAACTGCAATGGCTCATAAGTTGACTGGAGCTTCATGGTACATGATGTGACTCCTGCTCAAGCACTCATGGCCGGAACAGATGAAAATAAGGTATATGAACATCTCTATACTCCTGCCTGTATTGCTAAGGTTAAATTGTATCAGGACTACAATATGGAGATTAAATCTGATATTGAGTCTTTAAATATTTTGAAATCTGACTTTAAAAGGGCTGAATTGACTACCAAAGAAAAATTGAGGAGTTAGAGAAAATTGTGTCCTTATTAAAACATGAACACACAAACTATAAGACTCACATAAAGGATTTAATATCCAAATTGACTGAGGCTCAAGCCCAGCTTGTCACAGCTGAGGCTCAAGCTAAGAAGTATGCTATTTCCGAGCAAAACTTCCAAGCCATTCTTGCATCATCCTCTCACTCAAAACTTGTTACCAAAACAAAGGAGTGTTGGGAACCAATGAAATTCCTCCACCACATTCTTATGAGTCTATAAGACAACCAAGGTGTGGTACTGAAGAGCAAGAGGTTCCATCTGCTGACCCACCTTCTCATGAGTCAAAGAATGATGCAACTATGGAGACCATCACAGGAAGAACCAGGTAATTATGCGCTCCCCTACCAATGATGATCAAACCTGACCACCAAAGCCAGAACAAGCAGAGCTAAGGCAGCCAGAAAAACTGCCAAGAAAGTGGCTAAGTCCAAGTTAAAGATAGACCCAAAGCAAAAGGGTATATTCATCTCAGCTGGATTCTAGGTGGTTGGAAACTCTGATTCAGGAAAGGGTGTAGTACTAGCACTCCTGTCCTACCAAAGGATCACAAGTTAAAGGGAAACGTTACTGATGAAGATAAAAAGAACAAGAAACAAGAATCTTCATATCCCCAAAAGATTAACATTGCATGCATAATGTGTGATTTGAAAAACCACATGGCCAAAGATTGTTACTACAATCCTGCTAGCACACATTATGCAAATAATGTTAAAAAGGAAGGAGACAGGGAAGGTTATCATTTGGACCATATCAAATGGTTCAAGTAATGAAAAAGGGAAAGCTTGTTTCCGAAAGGCTTCATTTGCAAGGCTGCTTTCGAAAGAAGATTCTTCTTCCGAAAGGAAAAAGGCTTCGGAAGCGAAAGTTGTCAAGACTCAGAAGAACAAAAGAGTCCCTTTGAAACCATCCTAGAAGAAGACTGCTTCGGAAGAAAAGGTGGTGAAGGCTTCTTCCGAAAAGAAAGAAGCTTCGGAAGAATGCCAAGTTACAAAAGCTTCAACAAGCTCATCCTCCGTGATCAACCTAGGGATGGAATGGAAGATCAAGGAAGATGTTGTAGCCCAAACCTCTTCTTCAAAGACATCCATTGAACCCCCATACATAAATTTTGGTTCAATTATGTCATTATCTTTCGAAGAACCCAAGACCAATAAAGTCTGGGTTTCCAATCAAAACTAATCATCTCATCTTATGTATAGGGACATCCATATGACAAGAATAACAACATTTGGATTGTAGATAGTGGATGCTCCAGGCATATGACAGGGAACAGATCTCTCCTTCAACAATATCAATATTATGATGGAGGTCCTGTCCAGTTTGGAGGTGAGGCCGGAGGATATATTTCTAGCAGAGGGAGTATATTCAATGGTAAGTTAACAGTTGACAAAGTTAACTTTATCAAACAGCTTGAACACAATCTGTTAAGTGTTTCTCAATTATATGATCAAAAGCACCAAATGCTTTTCACAGAACATAAATGCATTATTCTCAAACCAGGGATGACAATTCCTCGGACTTGGTGCTTCTTAGATCTCCCAGGAAAGGGGATATGTACAAGCTTGATATGAACAATGCTTCCCTAATGGGTGAAGTATCATGCTTTCTTTCCAAAGCTGATAGTGATAAGTCAACACTGTGGCATAAACATATGTGTCATGTAAATTTTAAGACAATGAATAAATGGCTAAAAATAACTTGGTACATGGTTTGTCTAAAAAGGAGTTTTTCTGCAAAGATAATTGTGTTGCTTGCCTGAAAGGGAAACAACACAGGACATCTCATAAATCCAAATATGTTAACTCTATCACTACTCCATTGCACCTATTGCACATGGATCTTTTTGGTCGCCCAAGTATAATGAGCATTGGAAGGAAATAATATTGCCTTGTGATAGTTGATGATTTATAAGATTCACATGGGTATTCTTTTTAAGAACTAAAGATGAAACTGCTAAAACATTAAAATCTTTTATTCTTAAAATAGGAAAAGATCTTAAAATAGAAATCAAATTGATCATAAGGTTAAAATTATTAGAAGTGATCAAGGGACTGAGTTTAATAGCTTCGTTCTTGACTCATTCTGTAACTCAAAGATTTCCAAACAATATAGTGCTCCCAGAACTCCTCAACAAAACGGTGTTGCTGAAAGAAGGAATAGGACACTTATAGAGGATGCTCGAACTTGTTAGCTGATTCAAAGCTACCTCTAACATTCTGGGCAGAGGCAGTCAGCACTGCATGCTATGTGCAGAACAGAGTTCTTGTAGTTAAGCCCCATGGAAAAACCCCTTATGAGATATGGAACAAAAGGCCACCGTTCATTGGCTTTCTAAGGTCCTTTGGCAGCAGGTGTACCATACTTAACACAAAGGACAATTTAGCAAAATTTGCTGAAAAGTTGGATGATGCTATCTTTGTTGGATACTCTTCTAGCTCCAAAGCTTACAAAGTATACAACATTAAGAATCAACAATTTGAGGAGTCATCCAATATAGTTGTTAATGAGCACACTCCTTGTGTTACGGGGAATGGACCCATCACATCTTCGATTTAGACTTGTTTCCAAACTATTCTAAACCCTCTTGTGAGAATGTTTCAGTTGGAATAGGTGCTCAAAATGATGCTGATGCCGCTGCTAATGATCAACTGTTTGAGCTTCCCAGGCCTAGACCAAATTCTTTAAATGCTGCAATACATCAAGCTTCCACTATTCACAGATCCGATACTTTAACTATACAAGGAATAGTGAATCTTCAACAAGTGAATCACCTACTGAGCCTCAAAACTCATCAGGTGATCCACCACAACACCTGGCAGAAGGAGGTAGTATTTTGAAGGAACAGGCAACTATTAATACTACTTCACAGCCAACTATTGATGATGTTTCTCATTCATTCAATCAGTCCTCATTGAATGACTTTGAAACAGCAGCTGGACAGAGTGTTTCAGTTCCTGAGCAGAATATGTCTAACCTGGATCTATCTCTACAACTGGAAGTGATTCATCGTCTTAGGATTCACAACACTCATCCAACTAAGAACATCATAGGGAATGTGTCTAACGGTGTGAGAACAAGAGGACAGACTCATCAAGGGAATATCTGCTTGTACTCATGCTTTCTATCTCAGATGGAACCCAAGAAGGTAGAAGATGCCTTGAAAGATAGTAGCTAGATTGAATAGATGCAAGAGGAGCTGTTTCAATTCAAGAGACAGAAGGTATGGAACCTATGTCCGCTACCATCTGGTCAAGTACTTATAGGCACCAAATGGGTTTTCAGAAACAAGAGAGATGATAGAGGCTTAATCATCAAGAATAAGGCAAGACTTGTGGTTCAAGGATACACTCAAGAGGAAGGAATCGATTATACTGATGTCTTTGCACGGTTGCAAGACTTGAGGTAGTTAGGATCTTCCTTGCTTATGCTACATCCAAGGATTTCACAGTATACCAACTTGATGTCAAGTGTGCATTTCTATATGGGGATATGATAGGGAAGTCTATGTGTGCCGACCTCTAGGATTTGAAGACCCACAGAACCCTAACTATGTGTGCAAATTGGATAAAGCTCAATATTGGCTACACCAAGCGCCTAGGCTGTGGTGTGAGACTTTGTATCAGTTTCTTCTGAAGAATGGCTACACTAGAGGTACCATTGATAAGACTCTCTTCATCAGAAAGTCTGGAAAGGAGGGTCAAACTCCCTCTCCTTCTGAACCTGTGAGGGAGGAACACCCAACTGAGAAAGACACTGATGATCAACATGGTGCTACAGACCAGTCTTCTCAGTTAAAGACATCTAAGAGGAAGAAGAAAATGGCATCTAAACCAAAGACTAAGAAGAAGAAGCCAAAGTCATCTACCTCTACAACTCAGGCTGAATCAGATCAACCAGAGGAAGTGCATGATGAGGCAGCCCAATCAACTCCTATGCAAGTGGCTCCTCTAACAATTGAGACACCCATCTTGTCCTGGACTTATTCTACCAATCCAGAAAGATGGCATGTTATCAGAGATCAAGGTGTTGAGAATGTCTACTCCTGGCAAGACATAATCAACTTACCTCTGCATGATCTCTTTGAGATGAGAAGATACTATGAGAATCTTGATGATCCTGACCATCTAATGAAGAAAGGAATGGTCTTGATTGTACTAAAGACCACCAACATCTGAAGATCTTCTAAGTGTTTTGGTAGCATCAGCCTAGGGGGAGTTTGTAAGGATTCCTTAAGTCTGATGCAACCCAAAACATCCAAGGTGTCTCAGCAACATGCACTAAGTACTGAAGTGAAGAATGCTTTGGAAGTCTTACACAATGCATTAGAAAATACTCTAAGTGTAAAAACTTCCCAAGCCAAGACCAATATCTTCCGAAGCAAAGATGAAGTCTTCCGAAGCCTCAGAGACAAAGTCTTCCGAAGCTTCAAGTTATGAAGACAGATTTCTTCCAAGACTTTTAAGACATGCTTTTTCTGATGTACTTTTCTGTAAAGCTGGACACCTTTCCGCTGTGCCTCTGCAAGTCACCAACTTACATGAGTTGGTGAAAAGGTCCATGCTTTTGGTAACTGTACATTGAGGTCTTGAGTCTGTATACTTTCTACTTTATGTACTTTATCCTTTTTGTAATAGATAAGGATGTGAGCTATGGCATGTGATAGTCACAAGTCAAAAGGCAATCTGCCTTTTGACTCTACAATTGATTTTGTTTGTGTGTCTAGTCAATTGTATCCAGCTGGCTTTCAAAGTATAGCCAGCTGTAGGATGTAGTATAAGTATCTCATGTTCTTGTATCTTTTATCTTATGCTTTGAAACACTTGTAATAGAACATAGAGAAAGCAATATACTGCATTCTTGAAAACCATACTCTCTTGTTCTGTCTCTTACTTTACTTGTGCTCTTTGTATCACTTTGGTTAACCCAGTTCACTGTTTGATTAAAGTTTAGTTAATCTCCTCTCTTTGTGTCGTTCTGTTGTAATTGTGTTAAAGCCCTTAAACGGTCCTGCAATTGGTATCAGAGCTTTCCAGGTTCTTGATATAAGATCTAACCATCTTAAGATCCCTCACACACACAAAAACTAAACTCTTCAAATGGCTTCCATCTCAAAGACTGATATGGAGACTGGAACCATGAAAAATCCCCACTGATCACTCTTGATGATTTTGACACTTGGTGCATGAGGATGGAAGGCTTCATCAGGTCTCTTGACTCAAGAATGTGGGAATCTATTGTAAATGGATCTTTCATACCCAGCACCCCCTCTGCTACTGGTGCTGGTATGATCCCTAAAGATATGGCCAACTACTCAGATGAAGATAGTAAAAGAGTAGAGATTGATAGGAAGGCCATGACTGCTCTTCAGACTGCTCTCCCAAACTCTGTATACAGAGGTTTTAAGAACTGCAAAATAGCTAAACAGCTGTGGGATGCACTGAAGCTGATGTATGAAGGCTCATTTGAAGCCAAGGAGAACAAGAAAGATCTTCTGAAGCAGCAGTTTGAAAATTTCACCTTCAAAGTAGGTGAAACCATGACCCAACAATACTTCAGGTATGTTGAGATTGTGGATACCCTAGTGGATGGAGGAGTACCTCTTGAGAACAGGGACATTGTAAGGAAGTTCATGTCCTCACTTCCTAGGCAATGGACACACTATTGTGTGGTGATCAAGAGGACTGAGAACCTTAAAACTCTTACTCTGACAGATTTGTATGGGATTCTCAGTGGATACCAGATGGAAATGAAGATGCAAGGTCCATCTGGAAACTCCAACAATCAAATGGGTTCAGCCCTTCATGTAGTTGAAAGGGACAGCATAGAACCCTAACATCATCTCATATGCTACCCTGACAACTCACATAAGGGTCCTTTCATCACCTTCCCGGAGACACCAAGAGAGAACTTTACTCAAGGAAGTCCATTCCAAGAGACAAGTTCTTCTCAAGCCTTTGTGTCTACTAATGAAAGCTCTGGAATTATCTCTTCACTCTTGAAGACCTGGACTGTATTCATCCAGATGACTGGAATACATGGAGATAGTTCAGCAGATGGCTCTCCTCACTCACAGAGCCAAGAAGTTCTACAAGAGAACAGGAAGAAGATTTCCAAGCAATGCTATCAGTGGAAAGTTTGGGCTGGATAAAAGCAAAGTTAAGTGTTACAACTGCAACCTTATGGGTCACTTTGCTAGGGAGTTTAAGGCACCTAAAGAAAATAGGGGCCAAACACAACCCAGACCAAACTACACTGACAAAGCTCCTCAGTCTGAGAAGACTAAGCAACATGCTGCTGTCGCTGTTGAAGAAGGAGGTTTTGACTGGAGTTTTCAACTAGAAGATGCTTCTCCAAACCAAGCACTGATGGCTGATCATGATGAAGCCAAGGTATTGGAACATCTCTGTACTCCTGAATGCATTGCTAAAGTAAATAGATACAGGTCCTACAACTTGGAGATGAGATCTGATCTTGAGTCCTTAAACATTTTAAAATCTGATTTTAGAAAGTCTGAAAATGATTATAAACTGAAAATAAAGGACTTAGAGAAAACCATTTCAGCTCTAACATGACCACACAGACTTTAGAACTCAAATTCAAGATCTCATAACCAAGCTAACTGAGTGCCATGCTGAGCTTGTGATCAGGAAGCAAGCCAGGAAAAGCAGAAAAGAGTGTTCTTGAAGAAAGAGACCTTCAAGACATTGATATCCTCATCCCTTGCACAAACAAAGTGTGCTATCAAAACGACAGGGACTGGGACAAATGAGATAGCTCCTCCACACACACAATCTTGTTGTGTAAGATCTCCCTAGATGGGAACTGTGAAGTGAGATGAGCTTCCTTCATAATCCTATAAGTGAGGATGATGAAGAAGTGATAGTGAAGAATTCCTCTGAGAAGAGTGAAGATGAGGATTCTTCCAAGGCCACTATCCTTCTGAGGAGAAGAAATCAACTGTGATGACCAAGTCTAAGAGAAAGAACTTGATCAGGAAGAGCAAAGGAAAGCAAAGAAGGCTCAAGAAATCAAGGCTACTTTTGATGCTAAGCAGAAACAAGTTTTATCTCTGCAGGTTTCAAAGTAGTGAAGACTAAGACATCACCAAAGATCCTCAGCTATGAGTACTGGTCATGGTAAAATCATCACAGGCAAAGAAGAAGACTGAGATGCTGTGTACCAATGCTGCACAGCCTGGACCATCAAACTCCAAGAACAGTTCACAGCCCAAAAGAACTGTCTCAGCATCTACCAAGATGAAGGTGGAGAAGGAAGTGACCAAAGCCAGTCTTGCTCTCAAAAGGAGACTCCTTTGAAGAAGAAAATGTCATGTGTCATGTATGAAAGTACTCTCACATTGCCAAGGATTGCCCCATACAATCCTAAAAGTACCATCACATGACCAGTTCAAGACTTCAAAGAATCTCAAGAAGTCTCAAGCTTCGGAAGGAAAGTCTGTTTCCTTTGGAAGCTCCAAATCAAGAAGAAGGTAAATGGAAAATTACCTTCGGAAGTAAAATTGGTCTCGGAAGAAAGGAGTTCTTCCGAAGCACTAAAGTCTGCTGCAGTGACTGTAGAATCTTCTGAAGGTTCAGTCATCAAAATGTGTGAAGTTCCAAAAGCTTATGGTTTTGAAGGTCAAGTCCAAGACTTCAAAGGTGTGTGTGGAAGTCTAAGAAAGACCAAATGACTGAAATTTTTCCTATCAACAATAGCTAAAGATCTCCATAGTACAACCATAGGATCTATTACTGTTGCATTACCTTCTATTACACTTACTGAGCCCAAGACAAGTAGGCTTGGGTTTATAAATGAACTAATCATTTTCTTTGGTAGGACAGCTCAAGACAAACAAGGAATGTCTGGATAATTGACAGTGGCTGTTCAGGCACATGACAGGCAATAGGTTTCTACTCCATAATTTGAGAGAATTGATGGAGACCAGTGCTTTTGGAGGACATGAAGGTGGTTAATTCTGGAAGGGGCAAGGTCACAAATGGTAAGCTCAGCATCGAGAGGTAAACTTTATTAAGGAGCTTGGGTACAATCTTCTGAGTGTATCACAATTTTGTGATCAGAGTCATAAATGCTCTTACTGAGCAGAGCGCATTGTTCTCAAGCCAGGTGTGGTCATTCCTCATGAGCATATCCTGCTCAGAGCCCCAGGAAAAGGAAATGTACAAGATGGATTTGCAAGAAAAATCTCCTTCTGGAGAGTTTCATGCTTTCTATCTAAAGAAAAGAGTGATGAGTCTTTCCTATGGCATAAAAGAATGTGCCATGAAACTTAAGAACATAAATAAATTGATTAAACATGATCTGGTAATGGGAATGCCAAAGAAAGAGTTTACAAGTGATGATCTTTGTGTTGGCATGCCTGAAGGGGGAACCAACACAAGGTATCTCACAAGCCTAAGGAAAAGAACTCCATCACTACTCCCCTACACTTGTTACATATGGATCTCTTTGGCCCCACCAGTGTAATGAGTTTAGGAAGGACCTCTTAGTTTGGTGATCACAGATGACTTTACAAGATTCACTTGGGTCTTTTTCCTTAGAACTAAGGATGAAAACCTTGAGATTTTGAAGAATTTCATCTTAAAAATTGAGAATCAATGTGATCATAAGGTCAAAACCATAACATGTGATCAAGGAACTGAATTTAAGAACCAAATCCTTGATACATTTTGTGATGATAAAGGTATTACAAGACAATATAGTGCTCCCAGGACTCTTCAGCAAAACAGAGTTGCTGAGAGGAGAAACAGGACACTTATTGAAGCTGCAAGAACTATGTTGTGACTCTAAACTGCCTATCACCTTCTGGGCAGAGGCAGTTAATATTGCTTGCTATGTGCAGAACTAAGTTTTAGTAGTTAAGACACATGGTAAGACCCCTTATGAACTTTGGCACAAGAGGAAACCTTTCATTGGTTTTCTCAGGTCATTTGGATGTCCCTGCACCATCTTGAATACCAAAGATCAAATCGCCAAGTTTGCTAAGAAATCAGACGATGGACACTTCATTGGATACTCCTCTTAAGCCAAAGCTTATAGAGTATACAATCTCAGAACAAGAATAGTTGAGGAGTCAGCCAATGTGACTTTCAATGAACACACACCATGTGTTGCTGGTTCTGGTCCGGATTGGCTGTTTGATCTTGATTTAGTTACCAACTATTTTAACAAATCTTGTGAGCATGTTTCAGGATCTGCAGAAAATTTAAATACAGGTGATCCTGACCCAAGATTTGAGTTAGGAAGATCTTCAAGTCATACATCTTCAGCTCCAGTTGAACTACTTCAACAAATGAAGTTTCTATCAGCACACCAATGACAAATTCAGCTGATAGATCTGATATGCCTTCAAATTCCAGCTCAGAGGCTTCTCAACCAGATAAAGATACCTCAATTGTAGAAGACAACAATGGTGATGGTGATAGTGATCAGGAATTTCTTGATGCTAATAACCATACCATAGATGACAACATCAATGATGTCACACACTCATTGGATCAAGTTAATTTTGATAAGTGTGATAATGTGGAGGGTAAATCTTTAAGCCAGATCTAAATTTCTCAATTTGGATCTCTCTCAGCAACTTGATGTGATCCCTCAGCTAAGGATCCACAGGTCTCACCCCACCACAAACATCATTGGAGATGTTGACACAGGGGGGTAAGAACAAGAGGACAACTCATGAAGCAATATTTGTCTTCACTCTTGTTTCTTATCTCAGATAGAGCCAAAGAAAGTTGATGAAGCTCTAAAGGATGGAAGTTGGGTTGAAGCTATGCAACAAGAGCTGCTTCAATTCAAAAGGCAGAAAGTTGGGAACCTTTGTCCACTTCCTCATGGGAAGAGTACCATTGGAACCAAATGGGTTCTAGGAATAAGAAGGATGATAGAGGAATCATCATCAAGAACAAGGCAAGACTAGTTGTTCAAGGATACACACAAGAAGAAGGGATTGACTACACTGACGTCTTTGCTCCTGTAGGAGACTAGAAGCTGTTAGGATATTCCTAGCATTTGCTGCATCCAAGAACTTCAAAGTCTATCAACTTGATGTACAGTGTGCTTTCTTATATGGAGTGTGATGAGGAGGTTTATGTCAAACAACCAACTGGTTTTGTAGACCCTGATCATCCTGATTATGTCTGCAAGCTTGACAAAGCTCTTTATGGGCTGCATCATGCACCTAGAAGTGGTATGAGACACTTTCTGAGTATCTTTATAAACATGGTTACAGGAGAGGTGCTATAGATGGAAATCTCTTCATCAAAGGACAGGGAAATGACTTATTGCTGGTTCAAGTATATGTAGATGACATCATCTTTGGTTCAACCAATCCAAAGCTCTGTAAAGACTTTGAGAAGCTGATGAAAGACAGATTTGAAATGAGTCAATGGGAGAACTCAACTTCTTTCTGGGAATTCAAGTGAAGCAGGTTGAGGATGGCATCTTCATAAGTCAGTCAAAGTATGTTCAAGACATACTCAAGAGGTTCAACATGACTGATTGTAAGATTGCTAAGACACCCATAGCAAGAAACCACTCCCTTGGTCCAGATCTTGAGGGGCAGTGTGTAGATGAAACTTATACAAGGGCTATGATTGGGTCTTATGTATCTTACAGCTAGCAGGCTGATATCATGTTTGCTACATGTATTTGTGCAAGATATCAAGCCAACCCTAAGATGTCTCACTTAATCACTGTGAAAAGAATTTTAAGATACCTCAAAGGTGCTTCAACACTTGGTCTATGGTATCCAAAGAATCCTAACTTCAATCTGTATGCCTATACAGACAGTGATTATGGTGGTTGCAACATGACTGCAAAGTCTACATCTGGGGGATGTCAATTCCTTGGTGGAAGGATTGTCTCATGGCAATGCAAGAAAACGTCCTGTGTGTCTGCATCAACTGCTGAGGCTGAATACATTGCTGCTGCAAGCTGCTGTGCTCAAGTGCTTTGGATTCAAAATCAGATGCTGTACTATGGATTTAACTTCAAAGAGACTCCTATCCACATAGACAACAATAGTGCTATCTCTATCACTGAGAACCCTGTGTAGCACTCAAGGACCAAACACATCAACATCAGGTATCATTTAATAAGAGATAATTATGAAAAGGGATTAATTAAACTTGTCAAGGTTCACACAGATGACCAATATGCTGATTTGTTTACAAAGGCTTTGATGAACAAAGATTTAAATATCTAATATCAGCTATTGGGATGATCAACCTTGAGTAAATTTTTCTTAAAACTAATTCTTATTATTTCTTAAAAATGTGTGTTCTAAGTTGTCTAGTCAATCATCTTCATAAGCTCATGTTTTTTTCTTGGATTGGAAGATTTTCTTTTGATTAATTGATGATTTTATACTTCGGAAGTTATTTTAACTTCGGAAGAAAATCACATCTTCAAAATATTTAACTATCTAAGAAATTTATCTTCGGAAGAAATTTCAATTTTATCTTCGAAGCTTAAATAGTTATCTTAGATAGTCACTTATTTTCAAGGACCATTTCCTTCCGAAGCAATAATTAACTCTCGGAAACTATATTGATCCCTATACAAAGCTTTCAAGTATTAAAATTTTCTCCGAAGCAAAATCATCAAACACTCTCAGGAAATTCTTCCGAAGTCATTTTACCTTCGGAAGCTTTTTCATTAAAACTTCCGAAGATAATTACCTTCGGAAGCTTTTCGAATTCCAAGAAAACTACTTTTTGAGCAAAAGAAAACTACTTTTTCAGAGGTGGGACCGACGTTCGGATTTCAAAGTTTATCCTCTTTCATTAAACTTTATCTGAAATCCCTCTCTCATATAAACCCAACGGTTTCCCCCTCTTCTCTCATCTGCTTTTCATCCAAACCTAAAACCCAAAATCTTCTCTCTGAAATTTCTTCTTCATCTCTAAGCTACCTCACAATGGCTAACCTTGCTCACAGAAATGATCCCAACTTTACCATGCAGCTACACAGACAACATAATCAAGTTGCTCTGTTATGCTCTGAGAAAGATCCTCATTTCTCAGAGGTTTGCCGTTTCTTGTCTCTGTCTCACTACTTCACCTCCCTAACCATTGATCCTCCACTCTATGAGGATCAGTTGCTTGAATTCTGGAAGACCTGCCAAGAGGTCATTATGGACGGGGAGAAGGCACTGTCTGCCACAGTGCAAGGGAGAACAATCTTCATCACTCCGGCCATCATCAACCGACATCTTCAGCTGGATGATGAAGAAGGTGAGGTGTTCTTCCCAAAGGAAGCTGTAAATCATTTTTGAGCAGATGGGCTACGAAGGAGATTTCTCTGTAAATACCTTCAGGAAAGGGAAGTCTCATCCCAGTGGAAATACCTGCTCCACGTGGTTATCCACAGCTTATCAAACAAGCATGGTGGATGGGACCAGATTCCTAGGATCTCTCCTTATAGTTCATGGAATGGTTCAGGGGGTCAAGTTCAGGTATTCACAATTTGTTTATACTAATTACTTGCAAACTTAGCCTCCTTAGAGTATTACATGTTTCCTCAATATGTTCAACACATTCTCAACTGTGAACTGGGCTCACAGTTGAGGGAAACAAGTAATATTCTTAATTGGGACAGATGAAGCCCGACATCTTAAAATAATGAAGAAGCCCACTATAGGCTTCTCAGGGGTAGAAACAGCCCTAGTCCCAAAAATGTTAGAGCTCATTGCTCAAGGTGACAACCTAGCAGCACAAGCTAGTGTTGAACCCACACCTGCTGCTTTCCAACCACCTACACAGCCCCAAATATCCATCACCTAACAAAGAAAATACAAACGAACCCCTGCTCAGACTATTCAGTCTGAGGAGGCACCCATACACTCACTCATACCGGAAGAAGTGGATACTGGAGCTCCCACTTCTCCTGAGGAGCAGACCACTCCCATTTTTCCAAGAATCAGTATGAGGTTCCTCATGCTCAGCCTGATGAGCTCACTAGCCCAACAGCCTTAAGCCTTCACTCTGAGTCTCAACACTCA
Source organism: Flaveria trinervia (assembly GCA_025506515.1). Taxonomy (NCBI): domain Eukaryota; kingdom Viridiplantae; phylum Streptophyta; class Magnoliopsida; order Asterales; family Asteraceae; genus Flaveria; species Flaveria trinervia. The sequence continues at coordinate 126,267 of JACCIX010000910.1, read as the reverse complement.
AGTGAACAACCTTCAGGGGACAGCTACCATCCCCAGCCTTGGATCTCAACCAACCAATTCCCAACTATCCTTCTATACTGATGAAGACTTAGGATTCAGTGAGTACCATGAGTCTCTCTTCCCATCCCCTACTCAAAGAGAGATGAGTACCTCTGACTCTCCTCAGTCTATCCCATATCAGTCACCTATTAGTGAGGTGGACACTTCTGAACTTGTTCAGGATGTCCATGGAAGAGGCTCTCACTTTTGACAGTGATTACATCATTAAGACCTCCACCATGGCAACTCAGCTCCCTGGCATCTCAACTGAGGCTGCCAGTGAGTAGAGGAAAACCAACAGCCAAGAAACTCAAGCTGGTGGTGAGCGAGAGGACTTTGGTCCAATCATCTCATCCCCCACTGATTCTTCTGATGAAGATGAGGGGAATTTAGACTAAAGGTGCAGCTTGTCAAAAACATGCACCTATTAGTCTCTAAGGTTAGTCACTTGGAATCTCAGGTGACTACCTTACAAAACCAGGTCAATGATCAGCAACTTCAGATTACATATCTGCAGGAACAACTAGCTGAGAGACCTTTAAGGACAACTCAACCAGGAACACAAGAACCTGTGGAAGTAATTGACTTATCCTCCAGCTCACCTATGCAAGTGGGTGCTGCTACCAAAAAGGGGGAGAAAGTTGTTACAACCACAGAACCTGGGAGTTCTTCAAAGAGAATGGACATAGAGGACTCACCATCCTCACTTGCTGTTGTGCATTCTCAGCAACTTCCTCAAGTTCACATTAATGTGGACTCTATAGACTCAATCATAGGAGTCTCTTTGAGGGGTATACCAAGGGCTGTCTCATCTCCACCACAAGGAACTGGCAACTACATCATAAGGTGGAGGTATGATGAGGATAGAAGAGCCCTTATACTTCACAGAGTTCAAGGCCAACAAGAAGTTTTTCAGTTCCAAAGCCTGAGCTTCTATGAAAGATTGGATTTAGTCAACATGCCACTTGTCAATCCAAGCAATTCAAGACAAGCTGACAGGCTGGCTCAAAGAATCCAAGAAAGGATCCTTGCAGAGTTTACTAAGAAGGAGACATAGGCAATCAGGCAATGTCATCGGTCAACTGGATGTTGAGGTGGACCCTAAGATTAGTTTCATAGGGGAAACCTTGACTGAAGGCCCAGTGGCAGAACCTGAGACCCCTGTCTCATATCAACAACTGCTACAGAGGTCCAAACTCCATCTGAAACACCTGCTGGTGAAGGTGTTTCTCAGCCTCTCTCTGGCCAGAGCATGGAAGCTACACCAAGCAATGAAGGCCAAGCCTCAATCCACCCTGAGTCACAAAGGTCTGTTGGTGATAAAAGGAAAAGGAAAATGACTCCTGAGGAAATTGAGGAGGAAGAGGAGAGAGAGGAAAAGGAGGCTAAGGGAGAGAAAGTTCTTCTGGGTCATCTACCTTCATGGAAGCTGCAATCAGGGCTGCCCCCAGACCAAATACTCAAGATGATGAGTTAAGGGCAGTCAGGATTACCTATTTACAAACCAGGAACTATGATATTGATGAAATCATCTCCCTCCCCTTAGAAGAGTTAAATGAACTGGCTGACATGGAAGTGTCAAGAGAGATGAAGGAGAAAGAGGATGCAAGGTTACTTCTCCAATTCAAAAAGGAGAAGAGACAGAAAAGGCTTTACAAGCATGCTCCCACTCTCTCTCCAGTTCAAGAAAGTCCTGCATAGGAATGTGGCTCCACAAGAACCTCAGGTAGATAAAGAAGAAGATAGGATCAAGATGATCAACTACCTGAGTGCCACAGGCTTCTATCAGGCAAATGCACTTCTTCCCCTGTCCTATGACTTCATTGAGTTCGAGTACCTAAAGCAACTTGAGCTTGAGCTAGTCAAAGAAAGAAAAACAACAAAAGGAAGCTAAGGGAAGAAGTTGCAAAGTCAAGAGCCATCATTCAAAAGAATGCAAAGAAGTCTGCTGACATACAAAGAATGATGAGCTTCTTGAAGCTATATGGATTCTCCGGAAGGAGACTTGGCCCCATGTCTCTATCTACAATGGATGAGCATATAAGGGTGATCAAGCAGAAGATTAAAAGTGGATAACTGATGACTTGACTTCACTTCCAAGTCAAGTCCCACCTGAAGTGGAGGTCAAGTTTGAACAACCTGAGACACCTCAACCAGAACCTCCAGCTACGCCTCAGCAAACTTCATTCTGATCCAAGACAGGGTCAAACTCCCTCTCCTTCTGAACCTGTGAGGGAGGAACACCCAACTGAGAAAGACACTGATGATCAACATGGTGCTACAGACCAGTCTTCTCAGTTAAAGACATCTAAGAGGAAGAAGAAAATGGCATCTAAACCAAAGACTAAGAAGAAGAAGCCAAAGTCATCTACCTCTACACCTCAGGCTGAATCAGATCAACCAGAGGAAGTGCATGATGAGGCAGCCCAATCAACTCCTATGCAGTGGCTCCTCTAACAATTGAGACACCCATCTTGTCCTGGACTTATTCTACCAATCCAGAAAGATGGCATGTTATCAGAGATCAAGGTGTTGAGAATGTCTACTCCTGGCAAGACATAATCAACTTACCTCTGCATGATCTCTTTGAGATGAGAAGATACTATGAGAATCTTGATGATCCTGACCATCTAATGAAGAAAGGAATGGTCTTGATTGTACTGAAGACCACCAACATCTGAAGATCTTCTAAGTGTTTGGTAGCATCAGCCTAGGGGGAGTTTGTAAGATTCCTTAAGTCTGATGCAACCCAAAACATCCAAGTGTCTCAGCAACATGCACTAAGTACTGAAGTGAAGAATGCTTTGGAAGTTTTACACAATGCATTAGAAAATACTCTAAGTGTAAAAACTTCCGAAGCCAAGACCAATATCTTCCGAAGCCAAAGATGAAGTCTTCCGAAGCCTCAGAGACAAAGTCTTCTGAAGCTTCAAGTTATGAAGACAGATTTCTTCCGAAGACTTTTAAAACATGCTTTTTCTGATGTACTTTTCTGTAAAGCTGGACACCTTTCCGCTGTGCCTCTGCAAGTCACCAACTTACATGAGTTGGTGAAAAGGTCCATGCTTTTGGTAACTGTACATTGAGGTCTTGAGTCTGTATACTTTCTACTTTATGTACTTTATCCTTTTTGTAATAGATAAGGATGTGAGCTATGGCATGTCATAGTCACAAGTCAAAAGGCAATCTGCCTTTTGACTCTACAATTGATTTTGTTTGTGTGTCTAGTCAATTGTATCCAGCTGGCTTTCAAAGTATAGCCAGCTGTAGGATGTAGTAAGTATCTCATGTTCCTGTATCTTTTATCTTATGCTTTGAAACACTTGTAATAGAACATAGAGAAAGCAATATACTGCATTCTTGAAAACCATACTCTCTTGTTCTGTCTCTTACTTTACTTTGCTCTTTGTATCACTTTGGTTAACCCAGTTCACTGTTTGATTAAAGTTTAGTTAATCTCCTCTCTTTGTGTCGTTGTGTTGTAATTGTGTTAAAGCCCTTAAACGGTCCTGACATTATGAAGAAGAAGTTTGAGATGAGCTCCATGGGAAAAAATGGACTTTTTCCTTGGAATTCAGGTAAAGCAACTGAAGGAAGGGTTTCATTAATCAATCTAAATAGTCTCTGACATCCTTAAAGATTTGAGAGAGAAGGATTGCAAACCTGCCACGACACCCATCCCGAAACCATAATCTTTGTTGACCTTGAGGGGGAGGATACTGATCAACATCAATATAGGGCAATATTGGTTCTCTGATGTATCTAACAGCCGTAGACCTGATATAATGTTTGCTACTTGCATTATGCAAGATATCAGGCTGCTCCAAAGGTGTCTCACTAGCTGCTATTAAGAGAATCCTTAGATACCTCAAAGGAGCACCTAAACTAGGTCTTGGTATCCCAGAAACAAGTATTTAAATCTTATGGATACTCTGACAGTGACTATGGAGGTGCAATATGACAAGAAATCAACATCAGGAGGATGTCAATTTCTGGTGGAAGGATCATCTCATAGCAATGCAAGAAACAATCCGTGTCTCTACATCAGCTGCTGAAGCTGAATACATTGTTGCTGCTACCTGTTGTGCTCAACTCCTATGGATTCAAAATCAGATGTTAGACTATGTATTCAATTTTATGAGTACTCCTATCCATTGACAATAACAGTTCTATCTCCATTACTGAAAATCCGGTGAAGCACTCCAAGACTAAGCATATTGACATCAGGTATTATTTCATTAGAGATATTCATGAGAAAAATCTAATCAAGTTAATCAAAGTTGATTCAAATGAACAATATGCTGATCTGTTTACCAAAGCCTTTGATGAACAAAGGTTCAAGTATCTCATAACAACTATTGGGATGATAAACATTAATTAATTTGATCTCTTTTGTAAAACGTTTTTAATATGTAAGTCTTGCGTCAATACAATTTAAGCCTTGTTATAAGAAATTCTCTTTGAAATTTTCTAAGTGTAAATTCCTTCCAAAGAGAAATTACCTTCGGAAGACATTCTCTTATCTTCCGAAGCAAAATTTCTCAAAGGATAAATTTCTTCTCGGAAGAATTTTTGGCCTCGGAAGAAGCGATTGATTGTATATCAGATCTACTTTTGAAACTTACAAATTCTCTATTCGGAAGCAACTCTAACCTTCGGAAGCAAAGTTTTGGCTTCGGAAGTAAGATTTGCCTTCGGAAAGCAAGTTACTTTGGAAATGTTTTACACTCGGAAGAGAGATTTTACTGTGTAACATAAATTTCTTGGGCCTCACACTGTAAAAGACAAAGATTTTGTTAATGATGTCAGATTATTTAACTGATTTTAACCTTACCGCCACTGTCATTTCTTCCACTAAACCATCACATCACCTTATCCTTACCCCCATTACCGCCTTTCCATAATCTTTTAAATAATCTTGACTATTCAATTTCATTTTCTTACTTGCAAATTTTACTGCCCTAGAAATTTCTCCTCTCGACTACTCAACTTTACCTTAGCTCAAATCATCCCCATTTACCTTTCCAAATGGCATTCAACCATTAGCACAACCAAGTCGCACTTCTTTATTCTTCAAGAGATGTTGACTTCTCAGATATCATCTCCTTTCTAACCCAATCTTCTTACTACACCGCTCTGACTGTAAACCCCACAATTTACTCAAACCATATGTCTGAATTTTGGGCAAATGGTCAGATTGAAACCCTAAGTGGGGTTCGTGTCATTCGATCGAGCATCTGTGGCCAAGAGTTGGTCATTTCTGAATAGATCATCAGGGAGCATCTAGACCTTCATGATGAGGGCGCTCCAACGGAATCTCCAAAGTAGATTTGGACAATTCTTATCTCCAAATGGGATATGGTGGAGAAGTTAACACTCAACTGTCTACAAATTTAACTTCTCATACAAATGGAAGTTTCTGTACACGTGGTTCTTCACTGCTTGTCGATTAAATACGGGGGATGGGATCAAATCCCATATGAACTTGGGGTCCTAGTTCATGGGTTGGTGAAAAGCCTTCGCTTCAACTATTCGTGATTTAGCTGACTAACCTCTTGGGAAATCTTCAAAAGGACACATTCTTCATGTATCCTAGGTTTCTCCAGCACATAATCAACTGTGAGCTGGACCAGAGCAAGCTTTTGTGTAGCTGCTCTAACTGCTCCTCAAATGAGGCCGACCATCTTCAAGATTTTGAAGAGAGTGTCCACCAACTTCACGGAAGAGATACTGCACATCTTCCAGGTATGATTGAGCCAATGGCTCCTGGTGACATCCCTGTTAACCCCACAGGTGATGAACCCACACCAACAACTACCCCACTTTGCCAAATCTACTTCTCCAACCATTACCTTTACTTATCATAGTCGTCCTAAACGAACCCTTGTTCAATCTTCTCTGATTGAACAAGCTCCCCATGTTCTACCCAAAAAGGCTAGATTGGAACAAAGGGCTCCCACTCAGCCTGAGGTCCAACCATCCTTCATATTGACCTCAATATGGGTCTTGAGTCTCCTTTGTCTCAGACCCATGACTCCCCCATGAGCCAAACCTAAGCTGAAAGCCCTCAGGGTGAGTCTCTATACTCCCCTGAGCAACCAAAAAGGGAAACCCTATCACAAGCTCAATGCCTTTAGACATTGATCAAAGTCTCGGGTCATTAGGTTTCACTTCTATATGCTTTACTGACCTTTTTATTGGAACTGATGAAGAGATTATGTCTCTTAAGGGCAATGAAGTTGATCCACAACACCTTCTCAAGGATCAATAGAGCCCAGAGAGACCTCTTATCTATAGCCCCCATCAGCAAAGCTTACTAAGGTGAGTCCCACTGATGTGGAGGGGACTCATGTAGATTCAGCTATCACTACTAAAGGAATGTCAATGGATCCTCAGGGCAGTTTTCTGAAAAAACCTGCTAGTGGAGGAAGACCTCCTAGGGATAAGAGACATAGGGCTAAAGAGAGAGCCAAAAAGTGGTAACATCACTGAGACTGAATCTACGGCAACATCCTTTGATGACTGAAAGAGACATCTTTGAGCAAGGGAAACCAAGGTGCCCAGAAACCATATCTGGTGGTGAGGATGAACATACAAGGTATGTTACCTCATCTCCCCGTGATTCTTCAAAAGAAGATGAGGAAGAATGCAACTTACCATTAAAGACCTACTTTCTAAAGTCTCAAATCTTGAATCCAAGATTAAGACTTTAGAGGATAGGTCTGCCACTCAGAAACTTGAGATTGAAACTCTCAAGGCCAAACTAGCTAAGAAACAGATTGAGAGGTCTGTTAGGCATGTACCAATTCAGGTCTCCTTGACCTCTTCCTCTAGCTCATCAAGCTCTCAGGATGATGCTACCAAAAAGGGGGAGAGTGTTGAGAGACAAAGTCAAAGACAAGAGGAAACCCAAAGTCAAGCTCTCTCTTCCTTGAGATCAAAATATCCTGTGCAACAAGCTTCAATTTTTCGTGAGCCTCCTCCAGTTGTTATTCTAGTGGATCAAAGGATGCTCCAAGATCTTAATAGGTTCTTTAACAAGTTCTTATTGGAATCTCTTATAGAACAGCCAAGCCCCGATATGTCTATGATCTACTTTGGAGCTCAAGAGCTTCGAAGGTTTAATGCACCTTCTACCACTATTGAGGAAGTTGGTCAACCTAAGCTCCAAGTGGAACCTAATATTAACTTGAAGGGGAAACAAGGACTGATGGCCCAGCAACTGAAACTGTTGGGACAGATAGTGCATTTTCAGAGACTTCTGAAGCACAATTCAAAGCCTCGAAAGAACAAGTTCAAACTTACGAAGCTGAGATTGCTACTGCGGAAGGACTATTCTCATTATCCAATGATCTAATAGTCACAGATGCAATCCTGGAACTTGCATCTGAGGTTAATTGGGAGGATTTTCTAACTCAACCTTTAGCTCTAACATCAACATTAACTCCAGCTCCCATCTCTACTACTCAACCTGAATCTTCTATCCAAGAACCCCCAAAGTGTAGTACTTCCCAAGACATCAAAGGAAAGTGGAAGATGACTTCCGAAGTGCTTTAGGAGGAAGAAAGGTTGAAGAAACTCAAAAGAAAAGGTAGGCTGACAACGGAAAACTGCTAGCTGCAAGTACCAAAGCAGCTGCAGCCAACCAGGAAGCGGTCAACAACTGAAAAAGGGTAGAGATTATCGATAGACTTGTTAGTCTAGATGCTGCAAATGAAGATGTACTCCTGCTACCATTAGAGGAGTTAGTAGAGCTGGAAAAGGCAACCTTGCTTCTAAAACAACCAAAAGAAGAAGCTGCAAGGTTGGCCTTAGAAGAAGAAAGGGAGAGGAAAGAAAAAGAAGCTGATCTACAGCTCAGGAGGGAAAGGATTAACCTTAGAGGTTTCTCTTAAGAAGAATTATCTCCACATAACAATGATACGATCTTATGGCTCTTCAACAAAGAGAAAGATCAAATGGAGAAAGAGAGAAAGAGAACTGAAAGGGAAAAGCTATTGCAGAAGAAGAAGAAGGAAGAGGAAGCAGGACTGACTGCTACTAAGAAAATAGGTGAGAAGGCCTGGATGAAGAGCTATCTCAAAGCTCATGGCTTCTCTGGCAGGCAGGTGGGTCCTATGTCAGAAAAGACTCTCCAGCGACATGTCAGTGACATTAAGGCTGACATTCACACTGGGAAGAGGAAGGAGATGTACAGAAGGGGACAGGGGATGACCTTCAAAGCAACCACTCAACCCAAAATCCAAACCCAACCACAACCTGAAACCATACCTTTTCATTCCCCATCAAAACCGAACCAACCACTGAACCATACACCCCTAAACCTACACCAACGCTCCTACCAACTCCTTCACCTCAACCACCTAAACTACTCACCTCCAACCCAAAACTTTAGCCAGAACCCAAACACCTCAACCTACCCATCAACCATCAAACCATCCCCTCAGCCTTCTAAACATCTCTCCTTAGAAGAATTCAAAGCAGTCAAGACAAAGCTCATAAAATGCACAACTCTGAGCGATATCTCCTGTGAGGAGGATTCTGTCAAATTGACCTATGTTGACGGATCCTCAAGTTCCCGCACTAGAGATCAATTTCTTGATCTGTCAAATTGACCTATGTTGACGGATCTTAACTCTGAGCAATATTTCAGACACTTTGAATGAGAAGAAAAGAAGTTAAGGAGAAGGCTGGTGACTCTCTGGATACCAAGAAAGCGACCGGTGCCAAGACAACCTCTTGCACCTAGAATGAAGATCATCTGGTGGAGGTTGAAGACTCTTCTCATACTTTGTTATTGAAAGAGAGAATGGAGAGCTCAACAGGCTGAGTGCCTCATCTCTGCTACACTTAAGCAGATTTGACATTGCTGAGTTAGCAGAGAAGACATTCTCCAACCCTTCAAACTCTGATGTAGCTGCCCATATCAGAAATCATCTAGGCAACCTTCATATGACCGAGCTAACCGCTAGAAGCAAGGTTGAAGCAGAGTTGAAACTGAGAGAGGAGGAGGAAAGGAAGGGATCAGCAACCAAAGGCAAAGGCTTTTTACAAATGGTTGAAGGTCCTGAACATGAATCCATAGTTAGATGGGAGTATGACTATAACTCCCGTCAACTAACTCTTTTCAGGGGAGCACAACAAAGGGTACATGTCATTCAGAGTGATAGACTGGATCTCCTATCCACCAATGACTTGTACAAGCTTCTCAGCACCACTTCAGGGAAGAACAAAGAGACAGACAAATATCTTTTGTCCCTGGTGCTAAAAGCTTTGAGAAGCAGGAATAAGTGACGTTTTGGTATCATCAGCCTAGGGGGAGTTTGTTGGATCTAGAAAGGCTGATGCAACCAAAACCAAGTCCCATAGAAGATTTTGGTACTACAAATAAAGGACTTCCGAAGCTAAGTGTGGAACTTCCGAAGGAAAAAGGAGCTCTTCCGAAGACAAAGTGTAAAACTTACTTCCGAAGGAAAAGTTCCAGCTTCGAAGACAAAGAACCTACTTCCGAAGTTCAAGACTTAGAAAGAAAGATCTGAAGTCAACTTCCGACGTACAAAAGTCCTCAAGCCTCGGAAGTATAGAAGCCTCTTCCGAAGTATAAGTGGCTTCGGAAGAACTTGTTCTTCCGAAGCCAACTTACATTCGAAAACACTGCTATTATCCAGTGGACATAAGTATGGCCTCCCTGACACACCACTGCAAATCTCTGAGAACTGCATGGCATTTTCTCAAAAGCCATGCAGTTGACCATACTTTAATCCACTGTTTACCTTTTTATGTTAGTACAGTTGCCATCTTTAGTTGGTAACAAAGGGTAAGTCATGGACATGTCATGACTACCATATCTTAGATAATCCTTTATCTAAGATACCTTAACTTTAGGATTGTAGTATATGCTTTAGTCTTAGGTTTCTAGCTGGTATCAAAGTATATCCAGCTGTAGGATCTAGTATATATAGTCTCTCATTGTATTTCATGTATCATGCTTGTAAGAGTCTTGTAATATCTTGAGTTGAGAAGTAATATATACAAGTGCCTTGAAAATTTATTTCTATGTGTTCCTGTACTACTTATTATATTACTATCAACTCTTGTAAAAGACTTTACTTCGTCTGAATTGAGTGTTTCTATAAGCGAGTTTGAGAGAAATCGAAGTGTTTCTGTGACAAACCCGATCCTGCAACGTAAATCAGTTAGTACTCCATCCATAGACAGTCCTAACAGATAGTTGCCGAGAGTTTGGCTTAGTTAAAATCATTCAAAAGTCAAGCCACACTTTTTAAGATTGATTTCAAGAAAACATATGATATGGAAAATTGGGATTCCTACTATCACTTATGGAACAAATAAATTCCCCGGTTATTGGTGGGAATGGATAATGATATCTTAGCTTCTTCCAAGTGATAAATGTTATTAGATCACCAACAAAGGAATTCAAACCTTCCAGAGGCTTTTGGTAGGGTGGGTTCTCTTTGCCTATTTTTGTTTATAATTATAATGGAAGCTTTGCATGTAACTTTAAATTTTTCAACTCATTTGGGCATTTTAAAAGGAATAAGACTTCCCCATAATAGGCCTGAAATATCCTACATCTTTTATGATGAAGTTACCCTTCTTTTGGGTGACTAGTCTCTACCCAATATCTACGGTTTAGCTAGAATCCCAAAATGTCTTTATCTAGCATCTAGTCTTATAATCAAATATAATAAGAGACGCATTTTTACGATTGGGATAGATGAAGTCGAAGTTGATGTGTTTGCAAACATGATGCATTGTAGAAAAGGATATTTCTCATTTGTCCATCTTGGAATTACTGTGTGTGCAAAGATGTGGTGTATAAGCATCTGGGATCCGGTAATTGAAAGACTTTAAAAGAGATTGTTGGAGTGGAAAGAAAAAACACTCTCGTTTGGTGGGAGACTTGTCTTAGTTAAAGTAGTCTTGAATCGTATTCCTTTGTATTAACTATCATTATATAGAGCTCTAGAAAAGGTTGTTTTGCAAATTAAAATTATGAAGGAACTTTTTATGGGGAGGATAACAAATCCAAAATAATAAAATGGGTTTCTTGGAGTAAAGTGGTGGTACCTAAGGAAAGTGGTGGTCTAGGAATCGGGAATATTTGAGACTCTAACTTAGCACTAGTATACAAGTGGAAATGGAGATACAAATTGGAAAAGGAAGCTTTATAGGTTAAAGTCATTACCACCATTCACTCTTACAAAGGAATCATCTCTAGTTCCCTTGTAATAAATCCATTTCAGGTGTTTGGAAGCAAATAGTTGGAGTGCGAAAACAACTCATTAAAGAAAATATAAACATTCAAAACTTCATCAAAGGAAAGGTGGGGGATGGGAAAATCAAGTAATTTTTGGTCTAATTGTTGGATAGGCGACTAACCACTTCAAATTATATACTTGGAGTTACATAAAATAGAGAAAGTAAAAATGTTGTAAAGTAGTTGGACTACTTAAAATGGATGTTAATAGAGTGACTTGGGTATGGTTATGAAAAAGTTTGACAAGGTCAAGAATACAGCACTTAATAGATCAAATAGGGAACCAGACAAATGAAGCAAAGAACAATAATAAGAACACAAGAGAAAATAAGTATTAGTTTTAAAGGATGATGTATATTGCTCTCAAGTGTTTTACAATTGTTACCAGGCTTACTTTTAAGGGCTGGTTATATGAGACTCTTTATACTACATCCTATAGTCGGCCATACTTCGAAGACCAGTTGGACACTAATCTAGACAACAAGATCAATGTAAACTCAAAAGGCAGAATGGTGTTCGACTAGTAACTATAACATGCCATAGCTCACATCCTAATATATTACAAAAGGATAAAAGTACAAGAGTGGAAAGTTACAAACATAAACACCATAATCTTTAGTTGACAAAAGTATAGAGTTAATCACTAACTTGTATAAGTTGATGAATCTTCAGAGATGAAAGTAGAAAGTGGTTAAGCTTTTATCAGAAGTAGTGTGAGAGAAAGCATGTCTTCTATGTCTTTAGAAGTATGAGTCTTCATGCTTCGAAAGACTTTGTCTTGAAGATTCAGAAGACTTCATCTATGGCTTCAAAAGGTTTTTGTTTTTGACTTTAAAAGATTTGACACTTTGTGAATTTTCTTTGTGCATTTTCAAATCATCCAATGTAACTTCCTTCTACTTCAGAATACATGCTAAGAGATCTTTGGTTAGTATCAGCCTCTAAGATAACTCTTAAATAAGTTGAAGAGTGACCCTAGTAATTCCTCATCCCAATCATAACTTTCTAAACCCTAAACCCCTTAATATGGTTGTCGTGGGTTCTGTTAAAAATATTATGTATTATTTGGAGGGAAAGGATCAATGGTATTCCCTCAAAGGAGGAGATTATCAAATGAGGTGTAGCGTTGAAGTCTTCTGAATGCTCTCTTTGTTTTGCGGCTAGTGAGATTGACATATCACATTCTATTGAAATTTCCATTTGTAGCCGAGGTGTGGAAACAAGTTTTACTTTGGTGAATAAGAAGGTAAAGATTGGACCCAAAATTAGAGACACGTTGGAGATCCTATAATCTATTTTCGGCAATGGAGAGTAGAAAAATATAGTTTTAGTTGTATTTATGGCTACCTGTTGGTTCATTTGGAAGGTCCCAAACGATTTTATTTTCAACTCTAAAGAACCGTTAGTTCCTAGGGTGATTGAAGAGATGAGGATAAAGAAGTTATTGTGGCAAGCTTGGTGTAATTTTTCTTTTTATCGCTTTCCTTTTAATATGGATGTAACTGCTGTAAGGTCTAAGCATCTTGCTAATGGCATGGTCTTATAATAAAATCAACCATTCAAAAAATAAAGTTCAAGAAGTTGTATCTTAATCCTATGTATTGTCTAGTAAACTACTAAGAATTCTCAATTAAGGCACACCCAAAGTTTCATCATGTTCCATCATATCAATGTGTTAAGTTTCTTGTTTTCCAACAACCCCTAAATTAATCCATTAACTCACATTTTCATTGAATCCATTAAAATATTAAGCCTCCTTTATGAATTAGAAGCACTTTGAGTAATACTATTGAAGAAATTAAAGTACATTTGAAAGTTGAAATCTATCTTAACAAGTTTATAAGAGATAGAGTCATAGTACTATAATATCTTCAATAATGTTTATTTTTTTGAATTTTATTTAAGTATATCAAGTTAGTAAAAGTCTATAAAATGATGAATTTTGAATATTTGTATAAGTTATTTTGAAGTTTGATTATAAGTTGTTAAACCCTTGAAAGGATCATACACGCCAACTCAATGGGTGATTTGATGATTGCTCTATTGAAATCCCTTAAGTCCAAGAAGAAATGCGGCTAAAATTCTGCTAAGGAAAAGAACAAGTGTTATCTTCCACATTTGTCAATGCGGAAGACATAATGCTAATGTGGACAAGTATTTACTCTTCTGCATTGACTAATGCGGAAGACTAAAAGTTAATGCAGACAAGACTTTGCTCATCCGCATTTGACTAATGTGTGCATAAGTATTTGTTCATCCGCATTAACCAATGCGGATGACCAACATACTAATGCGGATGATCAAGTGAAGAAATGCTCATCAAGTTAACTCATCCGCATTTGTCAATGCGGATGAACAAGCTAAGATGCGGATGAAGACTTAGACTAGTTCTGATGTAATAGGTCAGGGGTAATTTAGTCATTTTGTAAAAGGCATATTGTCTACCTATAAATAGAATAGCTACCTCGTACATGAGGTGATGGCTGATAGATAGAGAATTTTTGTTGTAATTATTCTCTGTAATTTATCAACTTTCATATATACAATACAAAAGCATTTATGAGTAACTTTCTTGCATTGAATGTTCTCTGATTATTTGTTTCCGCCATTCAATCATTGACTTGACTACCATATTCGATTCACAGTAAGAATCTCACTCTTACTCAACCCCAATCAATTGGAATCAGAGCTTTGGCTCTTGATTCTCTTTCAAATCTACGCAAGAACTGAATAGAATTCGATTGATCTGGTAATCGAGTTGCTAGTAGAGTATATCATATTCTCTACTTGGTAAACATCAGAAACTACTCTTGTCAACACATACTCACCAAAATACTTACAACAGGAAGAAACTCAAATACCATCACAGATCTGGTTCTGAAATTAGTTTGAGCTATTTGGAGTAGTTGGACTAGTTGGACTAATCAATCCTAAAAATCATCTAAATCTATATTATACCAGTTAAACACATAGTTAAAATGGATTCTAACATCTACTCAAAACTTGGTCATACACCTAAACCTCCAATGCTTAAACATAAATATGAGTTTAAACAGTGGAAAATCAAGTTTAGGAATTAAATCACAGGTGTAGATCTTGATTTCTGGATCTCAATATGCAAGGGGCCACACATCCCTGTTACTCTGTCTGCAGATCAAGCTACAATATACAGAACTACTAGAATACCCATTGAAGATCTAACCTTAGATGCAGTAGACTACAAGAAATCAAGATAAACCCAAAGCGTACGCAATTCTGACTAAAGCACTCAAGATGGATGTGCTGAAAAGATTGGAGAAGTATAGAACTGCAAAAGCTGTGTGGGATGCACTCAAAATCATGTGTGAAGGAAGCAGTGAGGTGGCTGAAATCAACAAAGACAAGCTTGTTAATGAGTATGAAACATTCCACCACACCAAGGGAGAATCAATATCTAAACAACTACACAAATTTGTAAAATTAGTAAATGACTTGGAAATCATGGGAGTCACTTACAAGATTAAAAAATTAAACAAAAAGATGCTTCGCAGTCTCCCTGAAAGCTAGAAATAGAATGTAACCATGCTGAAAAATACTCTTGATCTTGAGAGTACTAACCTAGACATCATGATAGCCAAAAATGAAGCTTCAGAACTAGATGAAAAAAGCAGAAATCTTGGTCGACCAAGAGTGATTGAGGCTTAAAATTTTCCATCAGAATCTCATTCTGTGGAAAATGCCATCATCACTAAGGAAGATGATTTTATCTCATCAAGAGATCAATTGAACAACACTGGGTTCATTGCAACTCCACAATCAATCATCCTTCAACCTCATCTCAAACTTCCAGAGTCACTGCTGCTCCTCAAACCAATCCTGAAGACTCAAGATCAGAAGAACAAAAGGCAACTACAATGCATTTGTTGCAAGCTTTGAAGCCTATGTTGGACCAAAAGAACCAATGAGCCGGATCAGAAAAACCTTTAAGTCCCACAGACGTCGCAACAACTGCTGAAGACACAAGAGCTGAAGACAGTCTGAAGACACAAGTGCTGAAGACAAAGTCTGAAGACACAAGTGCTGAAGACAAAGTCTGAAGACACAAGTGCTGAAGACACAGTCTGAAGACACAAGTGCTGAAGACAGTCTGAAGACACAAGTGCTAAAGACAAAGTCTGAAGACACAAGTGTTGAAGACAAAGTCTGAAGACACAAGTGCTGAAGAAAAAGTCTGAAGACAAGTGCTGAAGACAAGTACTAAGGACCAAGTATCAGACGTTGTCACAACAGCTGAAGTGGTCTTCTTCAGTAGTTGTGACGGTTTTCTTTCAGTAGTTTTATATTTTCCCTTTTCAGTAGTTTTGTAATCAGTAGTTTAGCATCAGTAGTTTTATATTTTGTGCTTAGCACTCTCTCATATGTTCTCAGTAGTTGTAAACATTTCAGTAGTTTGTTAAGTGTTAGTTATTTTTGTAATAAATCTGCCAGATGTAACTATCCCGTGATATGAGCAGTGATTGCACTCTATATAAGGAGTGTCAACCTAATTGTAATCAGTGAATGATTGAGTAGAAACATTTGATATAATTGAAACATTCCTTTTCATAGAAATATATTCTCTCGTTACAACCGTATTTGTTCTTAATGCATACGAATATCAAATTCTTGCTATAATTTGTCTAATTCTTGATCTTATTCCGCTGCGTTACACTCTAATCCATCAAACTTGAGATCACTGATCCTGTCAAATGGTATCGGAGCAGGTTAATCATTGATCGATCTAATAATTGATCATTGAAACTGCAATCCAAGATCCAAGTTTGATTGAATTAGCATTTTTGCAAGAACGGTTATAGAGATTGAATTTTCTTTGTTTTGGCCATTCATCCTGAGATTTATTCTTGGTTTTCATTGAGTCTGTTGTGGTCTGTGTAAAATCTTTAAACTTGAATTAAATTGTATTTGGACCTAAAATGACTACTCCTTCCAATGATCCTCACAATACTGGTTCCTCAACCAAGCCTCGAATGCTGGTTAGGAGTGAGTATAACATATGGCAATGACGAATGCTCCATCACCTGTCTGTTAACAGCTCAGGTTGTTGGACATCAGTGGTACATGGTCCACACAAGCCTATGGTGAATACCCGGAAACCAATCAAATGGTTCCGAAGAGGAGGGAGCAATACTCAGACGAGGATAAGAAATTGTTTGAGATTGATGCAAAAGCCCATGGAATTCTGGCCATGGCACTGCCCAATGAAATCTATTCTGGGCTAATGCATTATGAAACTGCCCATGACCTCTGGAATGCCTTGAAAGAACAATTTGGAGGAACAGATAAGGTCTTGGCAAATAATAGAGAAATACTTGCCTAACAATATGAGACATTCTCTCATAGGAAGGGTGAGACACTAACTCAACAGTTTGAGCGGTTCTCTTGTTTGATCTCTGAATTAAAAATGGTCAAACATGAGTACACTAATAGCCAGATGAATAACAGATTTCTCAGATCACTGCCTGAGAGATGGGACACATATACTATTGTCCTACGCTCCAGTGCAAATTTGGACAAACTATCTCTCACCCAACTCCATGGGAAATTGCTCACATTTGAGAGAGAGATAGAACAGAAATGAAAACTGTCATCATCTGGAAAGCTCACTGATAACTTTGTACCAGGAAACACTGCCTTGGTAAGTCATGAGTCAGAGTATGCAGGATCAGAATGCCACTATGATGAACATATTGATTTCACCTCAAACAATTCTAATCATGCCTTTGTGAGTGTTGATTGTCATTCTGGTAATAATAGTGACAATCTATGCTTTATCATGGATGATTTGAAGGGCATTGCTGATGATGATTTAGAAGAGATGGATATTTTGAGCCAAATGGCCTTGATCAATATCAGATCTCAGAAATTCTACAAGAGAACTGGCAGGAAATTTCCTGGACTCTCTAACAAAACCAAAGTCGGTTTTGACAAGAGCAAGTTGAAGTGTCACAAATGCCACAGGCTTGGACACTTTGCAAGAGAGTGTAGATCAACTGGATCTAACACCTCTGCACACCTTTTTGACTTTTCCAAATAACAATTCACAATCAAAAGGGCAACATTCTGCTGGTTCTAGTCATTCATCACACCCTTAATCTCCTGCATATTTTGTTCCTCAGGGTCAAATGCCATATCCTTATCCCTGTTATTATATGCCACAGTCAAATCAAGTTCAAGCTCCTATAGTACCACAACCTCATGCACTACCAGAACCTCAACCATCTCTATCTCATTCACAACCTCATCACAGCTTCTTCACACCTGGAGTCGTTGACTGGAGTAGCTTACCTGATAACTTGTCTGGTCACACTGAGCAATACTATGCTGGTGCTAGTCAACATGGTGGTGAACACCCTTTTGGAAATCTTGCTCTGATGGCCCTGGAGTCTACTGAGGGTTCCTGCTCAAATGCATTATCTTCACAGGTAACTCAGGTATCTTCAGAGGCTAAAGCCATGTTATATTCTGAATTATGCATAGCTGCCTTTGTCTCTATTAGAGAGGTAAATGTAGCATAATAAATCAAAAACTTGAGTTTGAGAAAACCATTTCCAAAAGAAAAGCTGACTATGAGTCTGCTCTTAACAGTAAAAGTGATAAGATTTATAAGCTTAAATGCCAATTAAATGATGAAAAGGCCAAGCTAGAGGTTATTCTAGAAGACCACAGGAGTCTCAAAGAAAAACTTGCAGTGACCCAAGTTGAGTGTGACCGCTGGGTCTCATCATGCAAGGGATTTGAAATGCTTCTTAGCAAGCAAACTGCTTCAAATGTGAAGTTTGGTATTGGTTACAACCATACTGCTCCACCAACAGACTTTACTCCTAACTCCATAGTTAAGTCTGAAAGTGAAAGCAATCTCCAAACCACATTATCGTGTGAATCATTCTCCAATGATAATCTAAGATCAGAGAATGAAACTAGTGTTAAGATCTCAGCAAATAAATTGACTGATGGTCTAACTACTGAGACTCATATGAAGCTGAGTACTTCAGATGTTGTTCCTCAATGTACCCCAAGTACTGAAAGAGACCCAACATCTGAAAAGCATTTCAATTCAGTTGAAATACAAGGACTAACAACTGCTGAGGAATCCATCAAACGGTCTATTAGGACGGATGGAAAACAGTTGAATTACCAGTCTTCAGCTGTTACAAATCCTTTAGTACCTAGTACTGATAGGAGGAAAGTAGTGAAGATCACACCTTCAGTAGTTTCCACTTCAGCAGTAGAGATGTCCAAGATGAAGAATAAACCATGTGAAATTTGTTGTAAATTCAATCATCTATCTGATGAATGTTGGTACAAAAAGGGTTTAAAACTCCAAAGGGATGAGCTCATTAAACTAGAAATAAATAAAATGAAAACTGAGTTTGAGACCAAGTTTGTACCATAATCATCTCAACCTGATAAACCCAAGGCCTTACCCAAATCCACTAAGAAGGATGCGGTTTATCAGAAGACAGCTGATATTGTTCCTCATGATAAACATAAGACTAAGTCTGTGAATCTAAGAAGGAGGAAATGGTGGGTCACAGGAACTCATCAAAAACAAGCTCTGGAGTGTCAAATGAACTGAAAGCTCGAGCTTCAAATCAGACACAGCTTGTTATGATGGTTCAGCATCTGTTGGGGAGAGTTAACCAACTTGAAGCCCCTGTGATCAAACCACTGAAAAGGAATTCCAGGTCCAATCTATTTCAGCACCATCTCCATCTTCATCAGCTGTTAATCATCAGAAACCAACTATGGTTAAATCTGTTGATAAAGTCAGTCCCAAAACCAAAAAGGTTTGGGTCTCCAAAGCTAACTAGTTTCTTATGATTTTGCAGGGTTCTTCAGCATGCCAAAGAAGCATCTGGTATGTGGACAGTGGAGGATCCATGCACATGACTGGGAGCAACTCTCTTCTTCATGATTACTCTCAAGGAAAGAAGGGATTTGTCTCATTTGGAAATGATGCTAAAGGTTACATCATTGGAAAGGGATTTGTGTCTAATGGAGATATTAGATTTGATGATGTCAACCATGTGGAGAATCTCAAATACAATCTGTTGAGTGTCAGTCAGATGTGTGACAAAGGACATGTTGCTTTTTTCACAAGCCAGAACTATAGGATTCTGTCTTCCAAGGTTCTGAGCCTGATTGACAAAGTACTGGATGATAATACTCTCCTGAAGGCCAACAGGATAGGAAGAGTATATGCCTTGGATTTGTCAAAGAAAATTGAGTTAAAAGGCCATCCATGCTTGTTCTCCAAGGCCTCTCTCCAAGAATCTAAACTGTGGCATAGAAGGCTGGGTCATGTTAATCTCAAAAACATGAATCAGCTGATCCACAAGAGTTTAGTGAGAGGTCTTCCAATAAAGGAGTTCAATTGTGATGAAATCTGCACTGCATGCTTAAAAGAGAACAACATAAGTTTCATTCCCACCCGTAGAAGAATCCAAGTCTAATGCCTGCTTACAACTACTGCCAAGGATCTTTTTGGTCCTGTGAAGGTAATGAGTATGGCAAAGAAGAAATACTGTCTGGTAATGTGGATGATTACTCTAGATATGTATGGACTTTCTTCTTGCATTCAAAGGATGAGGCTGCTCAGTCCATTATGAACTTTGTGTTACACGTTGAGAAGCAGTATTCCCTACCAGTTAAGTGTGTGAGGAGTGACAATGGTACTGAATTCAGAAACCACACTCTTGATGAGTTTTACTTGTCAAAGGGAATCAAGAGGCAGTATAGCATCCCAAGGACTCCAGAGCAAAATGGAGTAGTGGAGAGAAAGAATAGGACCCTCATTGAAGCTGCAAGGTCCATGTTGGCTGATTCTGGTCTGCCACTGACCTTTTGGGCGGTTGATGAAAACTCCTTATGAAGTTTTACATCATTTAGCCCCTTTGATTTCATTCTTTAGAGCATTTGGGTGTCCCTGTTACATTCTCAACACAAAGGATTAACTCCAAAAGTTTGATTCTAAGGTGGATGCAGGGTATTTTGTTGGGTATTCATCCACTTGCAAGGCTTACAGAGTATTCAACTGTCGGACAAAGATAGTTGAAGAAACCTTGCATGTGAAGTTCAATGAATCCCCTAAGGATACAATTCCACAAAACCCTATGGAGTTGTTTGATCTGGACATTCTGCAATATGTTCATTATCAACCGCCTGCTGTTGCAGATCATATGAACCATCATCTTCTGTAGCTAGTCATCCATCTGGTGTTACTAATGATGATGATGATATCAGTAATCACCTTTTCAAGTTTAGTGATCAAGTCCCTAATTCAGCTAGACCTGATGTTCTTGTAGCTCGAGTAGCACAATCCACAACAAATGCTGATGAGATTCTACAACTTCAACTTCCTTTGAATTACCATCTACTGATTGGTTTCAAGGAAATGCTTCACCATCACCATCTTTTGCTGCTGAGCCTGCTACAAACACTTGCACAAATCTTTGGTGTACCAAGATCTGAAGAATCACCCTATGTCTCAAATCATTGGTGATATCAATACTGGCGTGCAACAAGAAGTCAATTGTCAAATTTCTGCTTCTATGCTCTCTTCATTAGTCAGCAAGAGCCAAGAACTATCACATTGCTTTAAGGGACAATGGATGGTTGAAGCCATGCAGCTTGAGCTTCTTCAGTTCAAGAAACAGCAAGTGTGGGAACTGGTTCCTCTACCCCCAGGTAAGTGTGCAATAGGCACTAAATGGGTGTTTAGGAACAAAACTGATGAAAATGGGCTTATTGTTAAGAACAAGGCCAGACTGGTTATACAGGGGTTTTCACAAGAGGAAGGTATTGATTATAATGAAACCTTTGCCCCTGTAGCAGACTGGAAGCAATTCGATGTTTTTAGCTTATGCTGCTTATCACAACCTTAAAGTGTTTCAAATGGATGTCAAAAGTGCATTTTTGTATGGGAAAATTAAAGAAGAGGTTTATGTATGTCAACACCAGGTTTTGAGGACAATAAACATCCTAATTGGGTGTATAAGCTTGATAAGGCTCTCTATGGGTTGAAACAAGCTCCTAGAGCCTGGTATGAGACATTATAAAACATTCTTCTGGAAAATAATTTCACTAGAGGCTCCATAGATAAGACTTTATTCATTAAGAAAGCTGGGCAGCATAATCTACTTGTTCAAATTTATGTAGATGATATTATTTTGCATCCTCTGATCCATAGTTGTGTGATGCCTTTACAAAGTTGATGCAACAGAAGTTTGAAATGAGTGCCATGTGGAGAATTACAGTTCTTTCTGGGTTTGCAAATCAAACAAAAGGCTGATGGAATTTTCATTCATCAGTCCAAATACACAAAAGATCTTTTGGAAAAGTTTGATTTACAAAACTATAAGCCCTGTTCTACTCCCATGTGCAACACCACACAACTGGATACAGATCAGAAAGGTAAAGTGGTTGATGAAACACTTTACAGATGTATGATTGGGTCCTTGATGTACTTAACAGCTTCTAGACCAGATATTATGTTTGCTACATGTGTTTGTGCTAGATTTCAGGCTGCACCTAAGGAGTCTCATTTGATTGCAGTCAAGAGGATCTTTAGATATCTGCAAGGCACTCCATCTCTAGGTTTATGGTATTCTACTAGACATTCTGGTAAATTAGTTTCTTTTTCTGACAGTGACTATGCAGGGTGTAAGTTGACAAGAAAGTCCACTTCTAGAGGATGCCAATTCTTAGGCAACTGCTTGATTTCTTGGCAGAGTAAGAAGCAGACCTCAGTTGCTACATCAACTGCTGAAGCAGAGTACATTGCTGCTGCAAGCTGTACATCTCAGGTACTCTGGCTTCAAAACCAATTATGGATTATGGCATAACAGAGACTAAGACCCCATTGTTAATGGACAGCTCTTCAGCTCTTTGTATTGTCAAGAATCCTGTCGAGCACTCTAGGACTAAACATATTGAAATCAGACACCATTTTATTAGAGATTGTTTTGAAAAAGGTCTGATTGATCCAAAATTTGTTCCTAGTGCTCATGAGCTTGCAGATAATTCACTAAGCCCTTGGATAGCACAACTTTCCAAAACCTAGTGCTAAGGCTTGGTATGTTGTAGCTAGAATAAGTGACAACTACTGATGATCTCCGCTCACAAGTACTGATGATCAGTAGTATATTATTGTCATATATAAGTACTGAAGTTATCCTCCCTTCAGAAGTTTTTAAAACTACTGGAGCTTAAGTAACTTCTCAGTACTCAAGTACTTTATTTGTTAAAACACTGATGTAGTTACAACAGCTGATGTAGTCACAACGGCTGCGGTAGCTACAACTACTGATGTCAGAAATGCAGATAAGTACTGATGACCAATGAAACGTCTGAAACTCAGATCTAAGTCTGATGAGTAAGTGTGGAGGTCAGACTGTAATAGCTGAAAAGCTATGAATTGACGAAAACAGCTGATGAGAAATTCTCTTCAGTCGTTTATACAACTACTATGTCATTAAAACAATGAAGTCAAAACCAAGACCTTCAGTAGTTTACAACTACTGATGGTTAACACCAAGACTTCAGCTGTTTCAACGCCTGATGGTCAAAACCAAGTCTTCAGTTGTTTTATAACAACTGATGACAACACCACCACTTTCAGTCGTTTTAACCTGTGAAGGTATACCACATCATCAGTAGTTTCAAAAGCTGATGACCACACCAACACCTTCAGTAGTTTTCTTTCAGCCCTTTTCTATCCAAACCTATAATACTGTCTTCTTCTCAAACGCTCCATTAGCGTTCTTTGACCTTCATACTTTCAAAAATGGCACCATGAGCCTAAAACCCCGACAAACTGCGTTGCATACTTACCAAGTCGGCTTTCTAGAACAAATTGATGCCATGACCTAATGGTGGATCCCCTACGCAACAGCCTTCTTGAATCCGACATCTAACCCTAATCTCTCAGTCAAGTCTGGTCAAATGTTTTGTTCATATGATGAGTCTACTGGCCAAATCTCTGTTCGGTCCCTCGCAATAGAAACCAGTGTTTGTACAGCCGACATAATTTCAGGCATACACTTACATGACTCACCACTGTGAGGAATACCCAAGGACAGGGATAGTCCTTATTATCAATAAAGGGTATGAAGGGATCTTCGGGCTACAAACATTTGAAGAAAAACATTTCAATGATGCTGAAAAACTTATCTTGCCTGGTAAATGTATGCTAGCTTCAAGAATCCTTTGGGATCAAAGTCATTGACAGGATCAGTGATCACAAGTTTGATGTTTATCAGAATGTAAAGCAGCGGAATACACAAACGAATTAGACAAATTGTAGCAAGCAAACAATATATGTAAGCGTTAAGATCGCATACGGTTATAGGGAGAGAATATGAATTTCTGATTTCTAGGAATGTTTATAGATGGAGAATATTTCTAATCAAATCAATCAAACATTCCATTCAATTGCTCATATCGCTCAATGATTACAATGGGTTGTCACTCCTTATATAGAGTGCAACAGTCACTGCTGTTATCACGGAAAGTGACAACTGGCAGATCCAATACAGAAATAACTAAATCTTAACAAACTACTGAAATGTTCACAACTACTGAGAACATATCAGCAAGTTAAGTACAAAATATAAAACTACTGAAACTACAACGACTGAAGAACAAGCTCTTCAGTCGTTTTACAAAACTACTGAAACATAAAACATAAAACTACTGATATCACAACTACTGAAGAAGTACTCTTCAGCAGTTGTGACAAACTACTGAGGCTTCAGTACTTGGTCTTCAGACTTTGACCTTCAGGCGTTTCATCAGCTGATGACTTCAGTAGATATCATCAGCTGATGTCTTCAGTCTTTGTCTTCAGACTTTGTACATCAGTTGTTGATCTTCAGCACTTGTGAACTCTTCAGCTGTTGTACTTCAGTACTTGGTCTTTCAGCTTCAGCACTTGTGTTCTTCAGCTGTTGTACTTCAGCACTTTGGTTCTTCAGCTGTTAAGGTCTTCAGCACTTGATCTTCAGCTGTTGAAGTCTTCAGCACTTGTCAAACTACTGATGAGGCTTTCAGCAGTTGTTGTGATACCGTGTGGGACTTAGAGATTTTCTGATCTTGGCTCATTGGTTCTTTTGGTCCAACAAACTCCCCCTGAACCAATGCAGCCAAAACCTCTAACTTATTTAAACTCCCACTTATTGATGGCAAAAATGTTGGTCTTTTTCCTTCTTGATCAGTAGAGAAGATGACCCATGTACGCTCCGGCCTGGGAAGAACCTCAAATATTTGTTTGGCAGAGTATGAATGGGAACTCTGTTTTGGGGAACTGGACACAGAGTTGTTATCCCATTCATGAGATTCACTTCCCCATAATGAGTCTGTATGACTCACGGACATAGGCCTCAAGGAGAACAATTTGTTCCTCTTGAGAGAGTTCTTCAGCTCCTCCTTCGAAGAAGAACTCTGGACCATAGTACTCTGATAAGTACTTCATGGTCCTGCCATTCTTCAGCTCCACCGTAGTTACCTCCCTGTATACAAATTCATCCGGATGGTTGCCTTCAAGGAGTAACTGGAGCTCATTCTTTTGGATGTCTTCAAGCTTTTTGTATAACAACCCCTTCTTAATCATCTTGTTTTCTAGTAAGGCTTGAGGTGTCTTCTTTGCTTGGTGAGCTTTCTTGAATTCATCAATGATTCCCAAGGTGAGACTACAACGGCCAACATGATGGTAGATTCTATTGTTTTTCGTACTTGGCCGTTGTATCTGTGTGGGATAGTTCTTTTATGGATTCTAGAACTCACCCTGGGGTCTGGCCATACTCTCACTCTCTCCCTCTGATACTGAAAGGTGTGTCTGAGAGTGTACAGCCTTTGAGCATGCCCTTTCATGGCTTGAATAGATGATGACTGAGGAAATTCCTTGTCAACCATCTTCAACAGTTGCTCATCGTGCTGTTTCTGCTGTTCTTCTTCTTCTATCTTTACTCTGACCATTTCCCTTTGAGAGTCGGGTGTGATCATGGATTGACTCTGGGGCTTTGGTAGCTTCAGAACAGCAGAGAGTGGCAGACTATCATCTTCATCCTCTTCTTCTACTTCTTCTAGCCTCAACACCTTCTCTTCTTCTCTTGGGTGCATCATCGGCTGTTGGTTTAGAGGGTGAGGGAATTGGTTTTGTGGGTTGTGGTTTTGGTAGTTTTGATGTGGGAATGTTGACAGGCTGTTCTAGCATTTTGGATGTGAGTTGGCTTTTGACTGTTTGGCTAGTTCAGTCCTGCTCCCAGCACCAGCTTCATTTAAAACTTCAACAATTAAACCTTTTGTATATTCTTCAGACGAACAGATCTTGGTGGTTATTGCCAGATACTGTCCCTGGACCAAGCTTTGATCTCGATCAATGATCTTCCAAGATGTTTTGCTATAAATCTGATCATGATCTCCAGCCTTTCTCTTTCTGACACATCATAACTTGACCATCTTGATTGGATTTCTTCAATCTCTAGTCTTCTGATCTCAGAATCAAGTTTTTCAGTGTCATGGCCTTGCCTAAACAACTGATCAATGATGTTATCCATTGATCTGCTGTGTTCGGCATCAGCCTCTTTCACCATCAGCTCCAAGGCTTTTCTTTTTCATCCTTCTTCTTTTTCTTGTATGTGACATGAAAGTCTTTTGAACTTTCAGTCACTTTCTCCATGGTAGCCTCCTCCTTCTCTTTTCCTTCTCTTCTCAGTCTCCTCAACCAACTCCTCAGTTTCCACTACTGTCTCTTCTGTTTCTTTCTCCTTCTCTTTCCTCTTTCTTTTACCTTTCACTGCTGAACTCTCCCCCTTTTTGGGTGCATTGGTTGCAGGGAAGAGTAGCAGAAAGTTGTTTGCTCAGAACATTCTCCACCATGGGTTGTAAGACAGAAGAAAGTCTCTCATCAACAGTTTTGATCACAATTCAGTTAGCTGTGTGGGGTGATGAGATAGGGGATTTTGAAGGATAGCAGCCAGTTGCTCAGGGGGTCTGTCCCTGAGGAATGGTGCCAGAAACAGAGGCAGGTGGCTGAGATTTTGTGAGTGGTTGTGTGTTTAGGAGACCTTCAGAGGAAGGTGCCATCTGTTGGGTTGATGTGGTGGCAGATGGTCTTACTCCTTGAGAGAGTTGGTCAAGTAGGTTTTGCAGTCTACTGACTTCCTCCTCTAGGATCGTGTTCTGGGCAAGAACATCATAGAAGAAGCCCAGGTCATCATCAGCATATGCTGAATCACCTGACCTCCTGCTGTAGCAGGATATACATGCTCTGGGTGTAGACCAGATGTAGCATGTGCCCCTTTGTCTTGGAACTGGGGACTTCCAGCCTCAGGACGTTGTCCTCATCGTCTGTTGCCTCTGGTGAGGTCTTAGTTATGTTACCAACCTCAGTCTGATCATTTGCTGATTCAGAAGAGTTGGCAGCCTCACCAGAATCTTATCTCCATATCAACACCAGGAGATAGAACAGTTAAACCCCTGTGCTGTGGGTTCTCAGTGCACTGTATTCCTCCCCCTCAATTGTAGAGGTATTCCAGTGGTAAGTGGTTTCTGGGGAGGGGGTGAGGAGTGCAATTGAGTCAGCACTTGTGCAACTATTAAAGTTGGGCTGTGAGGGGCGGTTGGTTGGGGTACAGGGGAAGAAGCAGTGTGCACCTGGGGTGGATGGTGCTCTTCAATGGCAATCTCCTCAAGTGAGGAAGATCCCAGATAAGTAGGTGCCCCTTGGTTGCTGCAGGTTCCTGTTGAGAGGAAGCCTGAGCGGCTGTGGCTGGAGGAGTCATTGTATCCACTAGGGGGTTTGGACTAGTGGATATATCCTGCGTTTGTTGTGCAGGAGCATCCTCAGGGGACTCAATTCCCTGAGTAGCCTTTTTGGGTTTCTTTGGTGGGTTTGGTGGGGACATTGGATTTGGAGGTGGTGGCTGTGGGTTCCAGCTGCGTGGGTTTTCGCAGCTTGGCAGCCAGTTTGAGTGTCCGGTCGGAGTTGTGCCGGGAGTATACTTCGGGCAAAACAGCCGTAGCAGGGACTCCCACGCCAACAAGTCCCTCAGCATTAAGCTGGTCTATTATAATGGCCATGATGAACCGTGGATAGAGTATCCAACGGTTGGCAGTAATTTTTGAGCCATATCTTTGAGCTCTGAAAATATTAATTCGGAAAAGTTCAGTGGTTGTTGCTCAAGGATAGAATACAATACCTGCTGCCATTTGGTGGACATTTGATCCCAAGACGATGTCTTAGGGGCCAAACATACATTGACCATGTGAAAGATCAGGCGCTCAGCGTCATTGAAGTGTTTCTTCATGATGGTTGTGGCACTGAGATCACCTTGATATCCATGCTGAGCAAATGATAGATCTATGGTGCCCTTCGGATATCCAGCAGGAGAGGTAGCATCACTCAGGTGAAGAATTTTTCGGATTGTTGCAGGAGTAATCACTACTTCTTTGTTGTTGACTACAGACCGGAGGGATGTGTGTTGCTTCTCCTAGAGTAACATTAACGTTCATCCAAAATTGGTTCAAGGATTCGGCATGTAAAACGGGGTTCAGAAGGAATGCCTTGTTGTATTGGGGACTGGACCATAAGATCGATAGCAGTATCGAACTTAGTCCAGATCGGCGATTTTGTGAGGTAGGCAACACAGTTGTGTCGCGGTTTAATTTGCAAAGACGCCATGGAAATTGTTGGAGAGGAACGTTAGGTTTGAAGAGATGAAGTATGGAGAGCTCAGGTTAAGGGTATATAGGGTACGGGTGAGGAAACGACTGAAGGATGTGGTGTTAGTCATCAGTAGTTTTAAACGACCGTTGACATGGTATTATCCTTTCAGACGTTGAAACAGCTGAAGTCGCGGTGTTAGGCATCAGTAGTTTAGAAAACTACTGAAGACCGTGGTTTTGACTTCAGGTGATTGAAACAACTGAGGACATGGTGTTTGTCATCAGTAGTTATGAAACTACTGAAGACAGTGGTTTTAGTCATCAGCTGTTGTAAACAACTGAAGACTTGGTATTAGTCATCAGTAGTTATAAAAACTACTGAAGACGTGGTTTTGCTTCAGTTGTTTAAAATGAAACAGCAGTGGTACAAACGACTGAGGAGAAAGTTCTCGTCAGCTGTTTTCGTCAATTCTTAGCTTTTCAGCTGTTTCAAACTGTCCTCAACACATTCATCAGTCTTTATGGCTGATTTCAGTTGTTTCATAGGACATCAGTACTTATCTGTTTTTACTGATTTCAGTAGTTATGACTACATCAGTAGTTGTAACTACTTCAGTAGTTTAGAACAGATGAAGTACTTCAGTACTTGTGAGAACTTTTAGCCTTCAGTAGTTATAAAAACTACTGAGGTTAAAAGAGCTCATCAGTACTTATATGTGACAGGCACTCATGATCATCAATATGAATTACTGAGATCATCAGTAGTTGTCACCTATTCTAGCTGCAGCATACCAAGCCTTAACACCAGGTTTTGGAAAGTTGAACTATCCAAAGGCTTAGTAAAAATGTCTGCAAGCTCATCAGCACTGGGCACAAACTTAGGATCAATCAGACCTTTTTCAAAACAATCTCTTATAAAATGATGTCTGATCTCTATATGTTTGGTCCTAGAGTGCTGGACTGGATTTTTGACAATGCAAAGAGCTGAAGCACTATCCATTAACAATGGAGTCTTAGTCTCTGTAATGCCATAATCCAAAAGTTGGTTTTGAAGCCAGAGTACCTGAGATGTACAGCTTGCAGCAGCAATGTACTCTGCTTCCGCAGTGGATGTAGCAACTGAGGTCTGTTTCTTGCTCTGCCAAGAAATCAAGCAGTTGCCTAGGAATTGACATCCACCAGAAGTTGATTTCCTGGTCAACTTACACCCTGCATAGTCACTGTCAGAAAAAGCAACTAATTTACCAGAATGGTTGGTAGAATACCATAAACCTAGAGATGGAGTGCCTTGCAGATATCTAAAGATCCTCTTGACTGCAATCAGATGAGACTCTTTAGGTGCAGCCTGAAATCTAGCACAAACACATGTAGCAAACATAATCTGGTCTAGAAGCTGTTAAATACATCAAGGACCCAATCATACATCTGTAAAGTGTTTCATCAACCACTTTACCTTTCTGATCTAAGTCCAGTTGTGTGGTGCTGCTCATGGGAGTAGAACAGGGCTTACAGTTTTGTAAATCAAACTTTTGCAAAAGATTTTGTATATTTGGATTGATGAATAAAAATTCCATCAGCCTTTTGTTTGATTTGCAACCCCAGAAAGAACTGTAATTCTCCCATGGCACTCATTTCAAACTTCTGTTGCATCAACTTTGTAAAGGCATCACACAACTTTGGATCAGAGGATGCAAAAATAATATCATCTACATAAATTTGAACAAGTAGATTATGCTGCCCAGCTTTCTTAATAAATAAAGTCTTGTCTATGGAGCCTCTAGTGAAATTGTTTTCCAGAAGAAAGTTTGATAATGTCTCATACCAGGCTCTGGGAGCTTGTTTTAACCCATAAAGAGCTTTATCAAGCTTATACACCCAATTAGGATGTTTGTTGTCCTCAAAGCCTGGAGGTTGACATACATAAACTTCTTCTTTAACTTTTCCATACAAAAATGCACTTTTGACATCCATTTGAAAGACTTTAAGTTTTTGATAAGCAGCATAAGCTAAAAACAATCGAATTGCTTCCAGTCTGGCTACAGGGGCAAAGGTTTCATCATAATCAATACCTTCTTCTTGTGCAAACCCCTGAACAACCAGTCTGGCCTTGTTCTTAACAATAAGCCCATTTTCATCAGTTTTGTTCCTAAACACCCATTTAGTGCCTATTGCACACTTACCTGGAGGTAGAGGAACCAGTTCCCACACTTGCTGTTTCTTGAACTGAAGAAGCTCAAGCTGCATGGCATCAACCCATCCATTGTCCTTTAAAGCAATGTGATAATTCTTTGGCTCTTGCTGACTGATGAAGAGAGCATAGAAGCAGAAGTTTGACAATTGACTTCTTGTTGATACTCCAGCAGTGATATCACCAATGATTTGAGACATGGGGTGATTCTTCAGATCTTGATACACAATGAGATCTGTGCAAGTGTTTGTAGCCGGTTCAGCAGCAACAGATGGTGATGGTGAATCATTTCCTTGAAACCAATCAGTGGATGGTAATTCAAAGGAAGTTGAATTCGAAGAAATCTCATCAGCATTTGTTGTGGATGGTGCTACTGCGCTACAGGAACATCAGGTCTAGTTGAATCAGGCAGCTGATCACTAAACCTGAAGAGGTGAGTACTGCAATCATCATCATCATCAGCAGTACCACCAGGTGGTGAACTGTTGACAGGAGCAACAGCAGGAGTTTGATAAGGAACATATTGCAGTATGTCCAGATCAAATAACTCCACAGGACTTTGTGGAATCTTGTCCTTTGGAGATTCATTAAACTTAACATGTAGAGTTTCTTCAACCATCTTTGTTCTGCAGTTGAAGACTCTGTATGCTTTGCAAGTAGATGAATAACCAACAAAGTATCCTGCATCCACCTTAGGATCAAATTTGTGGAGTTGATCCTTTGTGTTGAGAATAAAACAGGGACACCCAAATGCTTTGAAAAATGAAATCAGTGGAGCCAAATGATGGAGAACTTCATATGGAGTCTTCATCAACCTCTGATTTACTAACACTCTATTTTGCACATAACAAGCTGTGTTGACAGCTTCAGCCCAAAAGGTCAATGGCAAACCTGAGTCAGCCAGCATGGACCTTGCAGCTTCAATGAGGGTCCTGTTCTTTCTCTCCACTACTCCATTTTGTTCCGGAGTCCTTGGAATGCTGAACTGCCTTTTGATTCCCTTTGAGAGATAGAAGTCATCAAGTGTATGATTTCTGAACTCAGTTCCATTATCACTCCTGATACACTTGACAGGAAGGGAATACTGCTTCTCAATGTACAGCACAAAGTGGATAATCTTCTGAGCAGCCTCATCCTTTGAGATGTAGAAAGAAAGTCCATACAAATCTGGAGTAATCATCCACAATTACCAGACAGTATTTCTTCTTTGCCATGCTCATTACTCTCACAGGACCAAATAGATCCATATGCAGTAATTGCAAGCAGGCAGTGGACTTGGACACTTCAATAGGAGGAAATGAGACCTTGTGCTGTTTTCCTTTTACAAGCAGTGCAAGTTTCATCACAGTGGAACTCCTTTATTGGTAAGCCTCTGACTAAACTATTGTGGCTAAGCTGATTCATGTTTTTGAGATTAACATGACCAAGCCTCCTGTGCCATAGTTTAGATTCTTGAAAAGAGGCTTTGGAAAATAGGCAAGGATGGCCTTTGAGATCAATTTTCTTGGAAAGATCTAAGGCATACACTCTTCCTGTCCTGTTGGCTTTCAGGAGAGTGTGATCATCCAACACCTTGTCAATCAGGGCAAAACTTTGGATGACAGAATCCTACAGTTTTGACTTGTGAAAAGGGCAACATGGCCTTTATCACACATTTGACTGACACTCAAGAGGTTGTACTTGAGATTTTCCACATGATTAACATCATCAAATTTGATTTCTCCATTGGAGACAAAGCCCTTACCGATGATGTAACCCCTAGCATCATTGCCAAAAGAGACAAATCCCTTCTTTCCTTGAGAGTAGTCATGAAGAAGAGAGATGTTCCCAGTCATGTGCATGGATCCCCCACTGTCTACATACCAGATGCTTTTTGGCATGTTGAAGAACCCTGCAATAATAAACAATCAGTTAGTTTTAGAGACCCAAACCTTTTTGGTTTTGGGCCTGGTCTCATCAATAGATGGTAAACTAGCATGTTTATTTGTAACAACAGCCTGAGAGGAAGAAGATGGTGCAGAAGAGGAGTCCTTTGGCTTAGACCTCCTTTTCTGTGGTTTCAACATAGGAGAATCTAGTTGGTTAACTCTACCCAACAGATGTTGTACCATCATCACCAGCTGTGTCTGATTTTGTGATAAAGCTTTCAGCTCATCAGACACATTGCTAGTGGAGTTAGATAAGGTCCTATGTTGCACCTTCTTCTTTTGAGCACCCTCAGCTGTCACCTGTTTAACTCCTTCCTTTTGGATTGCTTTAAGGACTTAAGGGTTACAGGATTTGATGTTGCTGATACAAATGTGGTCTCAAACTCAGTTTTCATTTTTACCATTTTCTCATTAATTTCTCCTTTTGTTTGAGTTTGGAACCTCTTTTGTACCAACATCATCTGTAAGATGATTGAACAAACCACATACTTCACATGGTTTCTTCTTCATCTTAGGTTGATCATTAACTAAAGATGGTGAAGCAATGAAGACTTGTTCTTCAATGCTTTGGAAGCATTGGTTGCTTTCTTAACAGCATCTTTAGTAGTCTTCAAACTCTTTCTACTGCCAGTTTTCTTCTCTTCAGTACTGACAGCAGTTGAAGTTTGAACTTCAGGAGTTGAATCCTGCTCTCCAGTCCTTTCAGGACCTTCAGGATTGACTCCTGAGTTGATCAACTTATTGATCATGTGAATGTCAGCATTTGGACCATCAACATCAGCTGATAGGTTCAAAGAGGACTTGATACTGACTGCTACTTCTGATTGTGCTGTATCAGAAGGTAGATCACATGACTTGATGGATTGGTTATCACTCTCACCATCAGATTCTACCTCTGCTCTTGGGGTAAAATCTGTAGGTGGAGCAGTGTGATTGTAACCAATTCCAAACTTCACATTTGAAGCAGATTGCTTACTAAGAAGCATTTCAAAACCTTTGCATGATTGTACCCATCTATCACACTCGACCTGGGTAACTGCAAGGGTTTCTTTGAGATCTTTGTACTTCTCTAGAAGTACATCTTCTCTAGCCTTATCATCAATTATTTTGCAATTCAGTTTATAAATCTCATCATTTTTATCTTTGAGCACAAACTCAAACTCAGCTTTGTTTTTGGAAATTCTTGTTCTAGCTCAATGTTCTTATTAATTAAAGCTACATTTGCTTCTCTAATGGAAGCAAATGCTGCTATGCATTGTTCAGAACATAATTTGGCTTTTGCCTCAGAGGATACCTGTGATACCTGAGGTGTAGAGGCATTGGAAGATGAAGTATCAGCAGACTCCAAAGCCATAAGAGCTAGATTCCCAAAAGGACTGTCACCACCATGTTGACCAGCACCTGAGAACAGTTGATCATGACCAGACAAGTCATCTGGTAAACTGCTCCAGTCAACAACTCCTGGGGTGAAGAAGCTGTGTTGTTGAGATGAAGGTTGTTGATGAGATGGGGAAGGCTGAGGTTCTGGTAATGCATGAGGTTGTGGTGTCATAGGAACTTGAACTTGACTTGACTGTGGCATGTAATAACAAGGGTACTGATAAGGCATTTGACCCTGAGGAACAAAATATGCCGGAGATTGTTGTTGAGGATGATGACTAGATGTGACAGGATGTTGCCTCTGTTTTGTTGACTGTTGCCAGGAAAAGTCACAAAGGGTGCAGTAGAGTTTGATCCAGTTGATCTACACTCTCTTGCAAAGTGTCCAAGCCGTTGGCATTTGTGACACCTCAACTTGCTCTTGTCAAAACCAACTTTGGTTTTGCCAGAGAGTCCTGGGAATTTTCTTCCAGTTCTTTTGTAGAACTTCTGAGATCTGATATTTATCAAGGCCATTTGGCTCAAAATATCCATCTCTTCTAAGTCATCATCAGCAATCCCCTTGAGATCATCCATAATGAAACATAAGTTGTCATTATTACATCCAGTGAACTGACCATCAACACTTACAAATGCAGAATTAGAAGTGCTCGAAGAGAATTAATATGCTCATCATACTGGCATTCAGATGCAGCATATTCTGACTCATGACCCACCAAGGCAGTGTTGCCTTGAATAAAGTCTTCAGTGAGCTTTCCAGATGAAGACAGCTTTCTCTTCTGTTCTATCTCTCTCTCAAAAGTGAGCAATTTCCCATGGAGTTGGGTGAGAGATAGTTTGTCCAAACTTGCACTGGAGCGTAGGACAATAGTATATGTGTCCCATCTCTCAGGCAGTGATCTGAGAAATCTGTTATTCATCTGAATATTGGTGTATTCAAGTTTGACCATTTTTAGTTCAGAGATCAAAAGAAAAACCGCTCATATTGTTGAGTCAGTGTCTCACCCTTTCTATGAGAGAATGTCTCATATTGGGCAAGAATTTCTCTATTATTTGCCAAGACCTCATCTGTTCCTCCAAATTGTTCTTTCAAAGCATCCAGAGGTCATGGGCAGTTTCATGATGCATTAGCCCAGAATAGATTTCATTGGGCAAAGCCATGGCCAGAATTCCATGGGCTTTTGCATCAATCTCAAGCAACTTTTTATCCTCATCTGAGTATTGCTCCCTCCTCTTCGAACCATTTGATTGGTTTCCGGGTTATTCACCATAGGCTTGTGTGGACCATGTACCACTGATGTCCAACACCCTGCGCTGTTAACAGACAGGTGATGGAGCATACGTCTTTGCCATATGTTATACTCATTCCTAACCAGCATAGGAGGCTTGGTTGAGGAACCAGTATTGTGAGGATCATTGGAGGGAGTGGTCATTTTTAGTTCAAAAACAGTTTAGTTCAAGTTTTAAAAAGTTTTAGACAAACCACAACAAACTCAATGAGAACCAAGAATAAGATCTCAGGATGAATGAGCAGAAATACAGAAAATTCAATCTCTATAACCGTTTCTTGCAAAAACAAAAGCTAATTCAATCAAACTTGGATCTTGAATAGCAGTTTCAATGATCAATTATTAGATCGATCAATGATTAACCTGCTCTGATACCATTTGACAGGATCAGTGATCACAAGTTGATGTATCAGAATGTAAAGCAGCGGAATACACAAACGAATTAGACAAATTGTAGCAAGCAAACAATATATGTAAGCGTTAAGATCGCATACGGTTATAGGGAGAGAATATGAATTTCTGATTTCTAGGAATGTTTATAGATGGAATATTTCTAATCAAATCAATCAAACATTCCATTCAATTGCTCATATCGCTCAATGATTACAATGGGTGTCACTCCTTATATAGAGT
Source organism: Flaveria trinervia (assembly GCA_025506515.1). Lineage (NCBI taxonomy): Eukaryota > Viridiplantae > Streptophyta > Magnoliopsida > Asterales > Asteraceae > Flaveria > Flaveria trinervia. The sequence goes on along the minus strand of JACCIX010000910.1, from coordinate 90,825 downwards.
GCAACAGTCACTGCTGTTATCACGGAAAGTGACAACTGGCAGATCCAATACAGAAATAACTAAATCTTAACAAACTACTGAAATGTTCACAACTACTGAGAACATATCAGCAAGTTAAGTACAAAATATAAAACTACTGAAACTACAACGACTGAAGAACAAGCTCTTCAGTCGTTTTACAAAACTACTGAAACATAAAACATAAAACTACTGATATCACAACTACTGAAGAAGTACTCTTCAGCAGTTGTGACAAACTACTGAGGCTTCAGTACTTGGTCTTCAGACTTTGACCTTCAGGCGTTTCATCAGCTGATGACTTCAGTAGATATCATCAGCTGATGTCTTCAGTCTTTGTCTTCAGACTTTGTACATCAGTTGTTGATCTTCAGCACTTGTGAACTCTTCAGCTGTTGTACTTCAGTACTTGGTCTTTCAGCTTCAGCACTTGTGTTCTTCAGCTGTTGTACTTCAGCACTTTGTTCTTCAGCTGTTAAGGTCTTCAGCACTTGATCTTCAGCTGTTGAAGTCTTCAGCACTTGTCAAACTACTGATGAGTCTTTCAGCAGTTGTTGTGATACCGTGTGGGACTTAGAGATTTTCTGATCTTGGCTCATTGGTTCTTTTGGTCCAAACGTAATCCAATGGCACAGGTATTGTATTCTATTCTAGAACAGCAAACCGCTAAATCTCTCTGAAATCGTGTTTCTAGAAATAAAGAACTGGCTCAAAAACTCGGCAAACCGCGGCATTATATCCATGTTTCTGATGGCACATTATTTTAAAGACACAAGTGCTGAAGACAAAGTGGTGAAGACAAAGTCTGAAGACACAAGTGCTGAAGACAAAGTCTGAAGACACAAGTGCTGAAGACAAAGTCTGAAGACACAAGTGCTGAAGACAGTCTGAAGACACAAGTGCTGAAGACAAAGTCTGAAGACACAAGTGTTGAAGACAAAGTCTGAAGACACAAGTGCTGAAGAAAAAGTCTGAAGACAAGTGCTGAAGACAAGTACTAAAGACCAACTATCAGACGTTGTCACAACAGCTGAAGTGGTCTTCTTCAGTAGTTGTGATGGTTTTCTTTCAGTAGTTTTATATTTTCCCTTTTTAGTAGTTTTGTAATCAGTAGTTTAGCATCAGTAGTTTTATATTTTGTGCTAGCACTCTCTCATATGTTCTCAGTAGTTGTGAACATTTCAGTAGTTGTTAAGTGTTAGTTATTTTTGTAATAAATCTGCCAGATGTCACTATCCCGTGATATCAGCAGTGATTGCACTCTATATAAGTAGTGTCAACCTAATTGTAATTAGTGAATGATTGAGCAAAAACATTTGATATAATTGCAAATTCCTTTTCACAGAAATATATTCTCTCGTTACAAACGTATTTGTTCTTAATGCATACGAATATCAAATTTGCTATATTTGTCTAATTCTTGATCTTATTCCGCTGCGTTACACTCTAATCATCAAACTTGAGATCACTGATCCTGTCAGCCTACTGGGGAGGAAGACTCACTTCTTCTCATCGTATTCAATAAGATTTGGCGTAAATGGATCCGGATGATGGAAGAAATTGATCTACAATGGCAAATGGTCATGATTGCAATGAGAGATAAAAAATTCTTCAGAAAAGGAAGAAAGTTAAGCCTAAATGAGAATACAAACTTGGATATGATAAATCCAAGGTGAAATGATTTAACTGTGGCATGGCTGGTCACTTTTCAAAAGACTGCAATGCCCCAAGAGAAACAACTATCAAAGAAACTCTCCAGGCCAATCATCCTCACAACCTAACTCAAGGTTTCACTCAAACAATAACAGCAGCAGTATCATCAACACCAATCATATCAGAATCCACCCAACTGACAAATCAAGCTCATGGAAGCAGTCAGTCTTGAGCCAGTGTCTAGTGATAAATCAAGATGGAGTATGTGACTGGAGTGTGTATGTAGAGAAGTCAAGCCTCAATTTCAAATCATCTCTTATGGCTCACATCAATGATGGACCATCTCTAATGCCTACTGAGGTAAAATCTAACCTTTGTAGTGAAAAATCATCAATGAATACCAAGGGTATGGGGAGCATAATCACAAACTGGCTGGGCTAAAATCAAAGAAGAAAAGGTAAAGTCAGAGATGATGAAGAGAGAAATAAAAAACTTTGAAATCAAAATTAAATCTCTCATCTCTGACATAGAAAAAAACATGGTGAGAAGTACACACTTGCAGCTGAGAATGAGCTACTTAGTGAAAAGTTAGCTCAATCTAAGGCTCAACAATCTATGATTGAAGTGAACTTGAAATGTTTCAAATGTCTTAGTCAAGCTGCAAGAGATGCTTGATTCCCAAAAGGATCCAAAGGACATGATAGGATTGGCTATAATTCATGTCCTCCACCATACAATGACAACTACACTGTCATGCCTAAATCTATCTCACTCTCGAAGTAATTGAACCTAAAACTATGGAACCTAATCTATAGTAAAACAGGTGACTAATCCTAAAAACAAACCTAATGTTTATATTGAAACCAATGAGGATAAAATCAAGTTAGGTCACCCAATTGAAATCAAAGAGTGTTTACATAACAATGAGTGTCATGAACCATCAAGCCCTGTAAAATCAATTGAACCTTTTATAAAAATCACACCATCTGTTTTACAAGGCAAAAAGAAATATGTCAAGATAGTGAAACCCACTACTGAGAGTTTCTGATAATGAGATTCTATCTCCACAAAATTCAAGCAAATTAGAAAAGGTTTCACTGCAAAAGTAACAAACTGTAATAGTGAGTTCAACACATAAAACATAATCAAACCCTCAATCTTCAAGATTAAGGCAGGGAGTTGGGTTTGATATTTGTAACAAAGAACATGTTGACCAGCATGAGAAATAAGTAAGAAATAGGTTGAAGAAACAAAAACAGCCAGACAATTAAACAAAAATAGTGTTGTGAAGCAAACTGATAAAAGGCTGATTCTAATTCATCACCTAAAGAAAAGAAGGTGACTCATCAAAGAAAATATTAGTTGAGTCACACAAAGAAAAATTTGATTCAAGAAACAAACCAATGTATTGTGACATTTGTGAAATGTTCAATCACAAGATAGATAAATGTTTCTTCAATCAATATTGTTCTATCTGTGATATGAACAATCACTCCACTAAAAATTGCTATTTCAACAAGTATTGTTCAATCTGTGATATGAACAATCACAATACATCTAATTGTTACTTCAATCAGAAGGGTTTGAGAATTCCCCAACACAAGCCCTTCTAAAAAACATCTACTGTGATTCACTCTTTCGGATCTCATCTTCATAATACTCAATCTAGGACACCTAGATCAACGAATGACAGAAATAATTTAAGGGAATTGAGGAAGGATCAAAGAAATCATCTCACTATGAAACACCAATTTGACCTTACAAAACAAAAATCTACTTTTGATAATGAAAAATGGGCAAAATTTTTACAAAGAAACAGAGACCAACGATTTGATTATTCATCCGAATCCTTAGTAGATGTTGATGAGATGACTCAACCCACTTACTACCAAAAATCTCCCAGGACACCTCTATCCAAATCACAATTTAGAGGGAAATACTAGAAGGTCACTGTCATGAATAGGAACGGGAAACCCAAGACTATCATGGCTTGGGTTCCTTATTCTAATTAGTTCTGTTTGCTTTCAGGTTCTTCCACACAGGTCTAATAGCCTATGGTACGTAGATAGTGGATGCTCCCGACACTTGACTGGAGATCGTTCCCTCCTTCACGACTTCAAGCACATACAAGGAACTACTGTGGCATTCGGTGGAGATTCAGAAGGTGGTAGAATTACAGAGAAGGATCTATGACAAACGGGATGCTGAGCTTTGACAGAGTGACTACTGTCAACAACTGAATTTCAATCTGTTAAGCTGTCTTAGATCTACGACAAAAAATATTCCACTCACTTTACAGACACTCATTGCTACATTCTGAAACCTGGATTTCAGATCTCTGAAGAATGGGTTGTCTTAAAGACATCGAGGAAGAATAATACATATGTCTTAAACCTGTGTTCTGCATCACCTAAGGAGGAAACATGTTTTTTGTCTAAAGCATCATTTGATAAGTCACAGCTTTGGCATAAACGTTTGGGGCACACTCACTTTAAAAATATGAACAAGTTAGTCAAAGAAACCATGTCATTGGCCATCCTCAAAAAGAATTCAATTTTATTAATCAATTATCAGTGTGCCTTAAAAGAAAACAACACAAATCGTCTAACAAAACCAAGCCGGTGAACACTAACAATACTCCATTGAAGCTACTTCACATGGATTTACTTGGACCAAATCATGTAATGAGTATAGGAAAGAAACAGTATTGTTTAGTGATCATTGATGACTTTTCACGATTCACATGGGTGTTCTTCCTACTTCATAAAAACGAAGCATTCCAAATCATACAAGATTTTATCACTAAAATTGAAAATCAACTTGATCTTAAGGTCAAAATATTAAGAAGTGATAATGGTACTGAATTCAAAAATGAAAATATGAGTTCCTTTTGTACAACCAAAGGCATTGCTCATCAATTCAGTGCAGCTAGAACTCCTCAACAAAATAGGGTTGCCGAATGGCGAAATAGAACACTGATTGAAGCAGCAAGAACGATGCTAGCCGATGCTAAACTGCCAATCACCTTCTGTGCAGAAGCAGTTAACACATCGTGCCTTGTACAAAATCGAACTCTGATTGTTAAAGAAAGTAACATGACACCTTATGAATTGATTATTCATATGAAACCATTTATTGGATTCCTCAAATCATTTGGTTGTCCAGTCTCAATATTAAACACCCGAGACCATTTGGGAAAATTTTCATCCAAGTCTGATGAAGGATTGTTTGTAGGTTATTCTTCTGTTTCAAAGGCTTATAGAGTGTTCAATCCTAGATTGAACATTACTGATGAATCTACAAATGTTCAATTCAAGGAACATTCGTTTCTGAAATCTACAAATTTCCTGACTGGTTGTTTGATATTGACACGTTTACAAAATCATTTGACCAATTTCACTGTCTGATGCAGGAAATATACTTTCAAGTGATACTTCATCAACTGTAGAAAGAAGAGATAATTATCCATTGATTCCACCTATATATAATGAACACATGAATGAAGATGTTCCCTTCAAGCTGATCCATGAGACAACTATCACATAACCTTAATCTTTCTTCTAAAGAAGGTCCTGGCATGGTACCATCTCACTTAGATGACTTGCCAAATGAGATCAGAAATCAAAAACAGGCTTCTCATCGAGTGGAAACACAAGGTACATCAAATGATGCAAGCAATCTCAGTGTTGCTAAAGATGTAGCAGTTACTGAAACAGAGGTTGAGAATCTTCATAATTTAACAACAATATAAGATGAATATGTCACTGACCATAATGAACTGAATGTCTCCAATCTTGACTATTGCTGGTGACACCATTACAACCACAAGAATACACAAGAATCATCCAGTTGAAACCATTATTGGTGATCTTAATGAGAGGGTGACAAGAAGCAAGTCTAGTATTGCAAACATTTGTTTGTTCTCATGCTTTCTATGTCAAACAGTACCCAAAAACGTCAAAGAGGCACTTCAAGACAATAGTTGGATTGAAGCAATGTTGGAAGAATTGCTCCAATTCAAGAAGCAAGAAGTATGGCAACTGGTAGATCTTCCCGAAAGACAATACCCTATCGGTACCAGATGGCTGTACAGGAACAAGATTGATGATAGAGGGATCATCATTAGAAACAAAGCAAGACTAGTGGCACAGGGATACACTCAAGAAGAAGGAATCGACTACGATGAAGTATTTGCACCTGTTGCCAGACTAGAAGCAATGAGAATCTTTCCTGCATATTCTGCGTCCATGAAATTTACTGTTTATCAAATGGATGTATAGTGTGCCTTCCTGTATGGAAAGATTGCTAAAGAAGTCTATGAGAGTCAATCACCTGGCTTTGAACATCCAGATTTCCCTCATAGAGTTTACAAGCTTGACAAAGCTCTGTATGGTCTTCATCAAGCACCGAGAAAGTGGTATGAGACTTTATCATCCATTCTTCTTGAACATGGGTATGAAAGAGGAAAGATTGATCAGACTCTCTTCACAAAATAAAGAGGAAAAGGCATGATGTTAGTCCAAATCTACGTGGATGACATTATATTTGGCTTAACAAACAGGCAACTCTGCAAAAAATATGAAGAGCTTATACACTCAAAGTTCTAAATGAGTGCTATGGGGGAACTCGCCTTCTTTCTAGGGGTGCAAGTCCAACAAACAGCAGATGGAATCTTCATCAACCAATCAAAATATGTAGAAACCATGTTGAAGAAATTTCACTTTGCTGACTGTTAGTCTATGAGAACTCTTGTGGATACTAAAGTGAAGATTGGACCTGACCTTGAAGGCAAATCAGTGGATCAGACTCAGTATCGATCAGTGATAGGTTCACTTATGTATTAACAGCCAGTAGGCCTGACATTATGTTTGGTGTTTATGTGTGTGCCAGATATCAAGCTGATCCAAATGAATCACATGTGAACAATGTCAAGAGGATATTCAGATATTTGAAGGGCAAACCAGCTCTTGGGTTATGGTATCCAAAGGAAGGATAATTTAATCTCTATGCTACACAGACAGTGATTATGGAGGATGCAACTTCAATAGAAAATCCACTCCTGGCGGTTGTCAATTTCTTGGTCCCAGACTAGTATCCTGGCAATGCAAGAAGCAGACAAATGTATCTGTGTCCACAGCAAATGCTGAGTATATTGCTACATCAGCATGTTGCTCTCAAGTTCTCTGGATTCAAAATCAGATGCTTGATTATGGTTTTCACTTCTTGCACAAACCAATTTCTATTGACAACACAGGTGCTGTCTTATAACTAATAATCCAGTTCAGCACTCAAAAACAAAAAATACTGAGATTAGATATCATTTTTTATGAGACTGTGCTGAAAAAGGTTTAATCAAATTGATTCAAGTACCAATTGAAAATCAAATAGCTGATTTGTTTACCAAGGCATTTGAACCTAATAGGTTTGAATTTCTGGTTTAGTCAATTGGCATGATTAACCTTGAGTAAAAACCATGAAAAATATCAAAAACAATTAAAAACATCAGAAAACCACAAAAGGAAATCAATTTTGATGAAGAAAAGAATTCAATGGGAAATGATATAATTACAGTCGTTATATCATTCATTGTGCTTAATTTCAAAATGTGAAAGAATGAAATGACTTACCAGATATGTTGGTAGGCTCAACTTGGAAGAAAAGACACATGTAGTGATGAATTAAAGACTTATTCAATTGTGAAACACTCATCACAAAGTACAGGTATGTATTGGCTTATCTGAATGCATGTATGTGTAGTAGCCTAAACACACCAGGTAATGATACTTTATGAATCTCTTTCACCACATCATGTTTCATCTTTGTTTTTCTGAGCAAAGACCTGATGAAACTTGCACATAGTGCAGATGTTATGATCTAAAAGATTCTCAATGTGGAACACATCCAAAAATGGATGAATCAACAAAGTAATACATTCCATGTGAATGAACAAAAGAATCCTATCATGGATCACCTTCCAAAGTGAAGTGAAAAGAATCCCAATATGGATCAACATGAAAATCGATCAAGTAAAAGAATCCCAATGAGGATCAGTGAAAATCAGATTTCATAACTTAAGTAACTGGTAAGAGAAGCTGTGAAAAAGTTCTACCATGCATTGTATAAGGAGGGTTGCTCATCCATGCTTATATGTGTGAGGTGCAAATTGAATAATTAAATCAACCAAAACATGATAAAAGTCATTTTCATCAAAATAGCAACTAGGTATGAGTTAAGAGGACAAACATACCTTCATCTTCAAGTTCATGATCATGTCCATTTAATCATAAAGGATTCACAAGTGTAATGTAAAACTGATATGATCCAACAAAGATAATTCTCTTCATTATTAATAATCAAAATAATATTCAAAAGATTTTAAATCTTTAAAGTTTTTATCTAAATGTGGATATAACTTTAGGGGGATTAATTTAAAATTTTTTAGTAAGTCCAAATTTTGTTTATTAACTTACCTTTGAAAAACAAAAAAAAAATTTTGGTTGGTGCTGTTGCAATAAGTCATACCATTATATCTCAGCTTATGCAGATTCTTAGAAACATGATAAGTCCAAGATCTGTCAAAATTGGGAAACTTGTATCAATTATGACATACAAGTCAATCCAAGCAAGAATTGACAACTTCAACAGTCAACTTCATAAGAAAAATCAATCAAGGACAAATCTTCATAAGATGAATAATCAATTCAATCACATTAACTTTTGATTAAGTTCAAAAGCTAATGCAACTAAGTGTATTGGTTAATACAGGTGAAGGTAACCCATGCATGTAACTAATGCGGGTAACAGTATATTTTCAAGGGAAACTAATGCGGACAATGATTTTACTCTACCGCATTAGTGTGTGAAGTAAATGTGGATTTTACTCTACCGTATTTGGTAACAGGAGTCAAATGCGGATGAACATCTCTCCCTCGCATTTGCTACAGTGCAATGCTGACCGTGTTGTCAACCACATTTGGTGTAGTCTCACAAATGCTCATTGACTTTATTCTATCGCATTTGCTACTGTGTACACATACAGATAGGATGAAACAAGTAACAACTCTACCGCATTTGTTACAGTGAATGCTGATGAACATAATCACAAGTTATTCTTCAGCATTTACTACAGCATAAATATGGATAGTCAAAGGTTTAAAGTTCTAACTTCCACATTTGCAACATCATACAAATGCAGAAATAATAAAAAATAAGAAACAAAACTTCCGCATTTATAACAGTAGCCAAATGTGGACAGTCAAAGTCAAAAGTTTGTCTTCTGTATTTCATACAGTTAACAAATGCGAATGAGCAAAAGTCAAAACTTTTTTTTAACCCTTCCGCATTTCCTACAGTGGTGACCATATTTGCTCTTAAACTTGTAAAATCTTCCAAAATGTATTATTTGACTATTTAAAGAAATTCAAACGGGTCATTTAATAATTTTAAAATTTGAGAGACTTTATAGCGAGACGAGTGCAAACGTACAGTACACCATCTTCGATCATCTTCATCATAAACAATCAAAGATTTTCATGTGATTCTACTCAATCGACTCTTGTTATCGATTCTGGAACCACATTCGTATCGGAAACAAGGTGAAACTTGCATAAAATTTTTAATCAAGACCTAAGTTTCAGAATGTTAAACCTAAATCAGTCAATGAACCAACTGATAATGAAGAACACAAAAACATGTCTATTGATGTAACATAATACACTTATCAACTTCAATGAGCATGCAAACCAACAGAAATTCTTATCATCAAAAACCTTGATATTCATATTGTTGTAAGAACAGAGCATGTTGAAATAATGAAACATTTGTAACAAATCAATGAAACATATCTCGTTAATGGTTCAAACATAGAAACTGTGATTGTTAAATGACAAACTCACCATTTGCTATGACAACAATGCAACAGAAATGACAAGCATTCATCCTTGTCCATTTAAAGTCAAACTGATAACTAACACATATGTCTCTTGTGCAGATTATATGGCAAATCTTACATGGAGCAAGCTCCATAATGTCAGCGGTTATTTAAACCCTGATGTGCCTCAAGCTGAAGGACTTAGAGATATGATCAGATTCTTATCTACCACAAGGGTAACCACAATCTATGAGAATCTCATCAGGTCCTTCTGGAACTCAGCTAAGGTAGTTGAAGCTGATGCTGTTAGAACATTAGCTGGGAGAACCAACAATGAGCACACTTTGAGTATCATTGAAGATTCTGTTAGAAGATGCTTATAATTTGGTGATAAGGCTAATGATCCTCTGGAGCTAGATGATGAAGAAATAACCATATTTTTTGCTGAAATTGGTTATGACGGGGGATAGGAAGCAAAACAGATTGTTAAAGATTAGTTGATCTACCTTGGAGATTCCTAATTCATATGTTCCAACACTGTCTGTCTAATAGAAAAACAGGATGGAATGACATTCTAGTCCTCACATCCTCTACAATTTGTGCTCTCTGCACCAACAGGCCATTTTATGTCTGCATATGTTTTCAATGGCCTGATTTCAAACATCCAGATGGAAGAAGATACAAGTTCTTGATGTATCCAAGATTCATTCAACGCCTAATCAATGAATCATTCCCTGACATTGTTAATGAAGGACCGGTGCTTGATATTTTTCACTATGATGCAAGACCCTACAAATACATTAAGAAGAAGGACCCAAGAAACTTTTACAGTGGTGCTCACTCACCTCTTCTTCCTTGGATGATTCAGCACTTAAATCAAGAAGGTCAAGCACAACCACAACCACAACCATCACCACAACCATCACCACAACCAATTCCACAACCATCACCACAACCATCACCACAACCAACTCCACAACCATCACCACAACCATCACCACAACCAACTCTACAACGATCACCACAACCATCACCACAACCATCACCACAATCAGCTCCACAACTATCACCACAACCAACACCATAAACAACGCCTCAACCTTCACCAATATCACCTCATCATCACTCACCTATATTACCATACCAACCATTGCCATCCTATGATCACCCTGTTGAAGTTGAAGGATCAACTAGTGCTTCTAAATCATCCAAATCATCTTCTGATGAGGAGGATCACCATGATCAAATCCCTGCAAAGATAGCAACTTCTAAGGCTGCTCCTTTAGAGAGCTATGCTGAATCTAATATCAACAGGCCTGATGAAAAGGATGAACTGATATTTGAGCTCTTACAGAAGTGGAAAGGATGGAAAGGACTTTAAATAGAGAGCTGGAATAATTAATGATAGAATTTTAGAGCTTGATATGAAAGAGAATGAATGAAAGAGCTGAAAGAAAAATATGAAGCAAAAAGAAAAGAAAAAGACAAAGAGATTGAGTACTTAAAAGCTTCACTAAACCATTCCAGAGAAGAAGTCAGCGGTCATGTTGACACTCTTGCTATTCAAACCATAGCAATGGAGGAACAAGAGATATCATTGAGGAACAAGCAGAACTCATTTCTAGTCTTGAAAAATAGCTTCAAAGACAAAACAAAAGGATCTCTGAACTTGAACTAATAATTGAGATTCAAAGAAGTGAAGTGGATGTGGATAACAAAGATGAACAAGAAAAGGTTGATGATGAAGAACAAGAAAAGGTTGATATGGTGATAACAAGTCTGTTTCTGAAAATGAAGAACAGAAAGTGATACAAGTCAAACGAAGCATGAGGAACAAAGTCTAGAAATGGTGGTATACTCTGGAAAAACCTGTGTTGCTCACACTGAGAAAGCTAATTTGAGAAACTTTTTAGTGCTTTAGATAGCTTCATATCTGAAGAATTCAGTATAGATGATGACTTTTGGGAATTTGTAAACAATCAAAGGACTAATTCAATGCCTATTGTGTTCATCCCTAAATCACCAGTCCCTTTGGAAAAGGACCAAAAGGACTGTCTCAGCATCTGCAAAGATGAAGGTGGAGAAAGGATGTGATCAAAGTTTGTCTTGTTCTCAGGAGAATGCTCTTGGGAAGAAGAAGATGGAGTGTGTCATGTGTGAAAGTACTGCTCATCTTGCTAAGGATTGTCCATACAATCCTAAAGGTACTCTTCACATGACCAAGACAAGGACTTCCAAGAGTTCCAAGTAGATTCAAGCTTCACAAGGAAAATCTATTTCCTTTGGAAGCTCCAAAACTAAGGAGAAGGCAAGTGGAAAATTGCCTTCAGAAGAAAATTTGGTCTCGGAAGGAAGGAACACTTTTGAAGTACTGACGTCTCCTGCAGTGTTTGCAGAATCTTCCGAAGGTCGAGTCATCAAACTTGTGAAGTCTCAAATGCTTCCGAAGTGTTTAAGGTCAAGTCCAAACTTTTGAAGGTGGTGTGGAAGTCAAAGAATGACCAAGTGACTGGATGTTCTACATCAACAAGACCTCAAGATTCTCATAGCACAACTTTAGGATCTGTTACTATTGCATTACCTTCTATTTCTCTTAGTGAGCCCAAGACAAGGAAGGCTTGGGTTTCCAAATGTACTAATCATTTTCTTTGTGCAGGGACAACTCAACACAAACAAAAATGTCTGGATCATTGACAGTGGTTGTTCCAGGCATATGACAGGTAATAGGTCACTACTCTAGAACTTTGAAAGGATTGATGGAGGGCCAGTTGATGTTGGAGGAGATGAAGGTGGTTACATTTTTGGAAGGGGCAAGGTCATAAATGGTAAACTTAGCATTGAAAAGGCAAACTTTGTCAAGGAGCTTGGGTACAATCTTTTGAGTGTATCTCAATTTTGTGATCAGAGTCATAACATGCTCTTTACTGAGCATTAGTGCATTGTTTTGAAGCCTAGTGTGGTCATTCCTCATGAGCATATACTGCTTAGAGCCCCCAGGAAAGGAACATGTACAAGATGGATTGCAAGAAACCTCCCTCTAGAGAAGTTTCACGCTTTCTGTCTAAAGCAAATAGTGATGAGTCTTTCCTATGGCATAAAAGAATGTACCATGTAAAATTTAAGAAAATGAATAAAGTTATTATGAATGATTTGGTAACTGGAATGGCAAAGAAAGAGTTTATATGTGATGATCATTGTATTGCATGCCTGAAAGGGAAGCAACATAAGGTATCTCATAAACCTAAGGAAATGAACTCCATCACTACATGCCTACACTTATTACATATGGATCTCTTTGGTCCCACCAGTGTAATGAGTGTCGGAAGGACCTCTTACTATTCGGAGATCACATATGACTTTACACGATTCACTTGGGTCTTCTTCCTTAGAACTAAGGCTGAGACTCCTGAGATTTTAGTGAATTTCATCCTAAAGATTTAGAATCAATCTAATCACAAGGTCAAAACCATAAGATGTGATCAAGGAACTGAATTCATGAACCAAATCCTTGATACATTCCGTGATGAAAAGGTATTACAAGACAATACAGTGCTCCGAGGACTCCTCAGCAAAATTGTGTTGCTGAGAGGAGAAACATGACACTGATTGAAGCTTCAAGAACCATGATGGCTGACTCTAAGCTGCCTATCACCTTCTAGGCAGAGGCAGTCAACACTACCTGCTATGTGCAGCATAGATTTTTAGTGGTTAAGACTCATGGCAAGACTCATGTGCAGCATAGGTTTTCACAAGTCATTTGGATGTCCTTGCACCATGTTGAATACCAAAGATCGAATTGCCAAGTTTGCTGAGAAATCAGATGATGGACACTTTATTGGATACTCTTCCCAAGCTAAGGCTTATAGAGTATACAATCTCAGAACTAGAATTGTTGAGGAGTCAACCAATGTAACTTTCAATGAACACACATGCTGTGTGGCTAGTACTGGTCCTGATTGGCTGTTTGATCTTGATTTAGTTACCAACTGTTTTAACGAATCTTGTGAGACTATTTTAGGATCTACATAAATCTTACCTACAGGTGATCCTGACCCAAGATTTGAGCTAAGAAGACCTTTAACTAACACATCTTCAGCTCCAGTTGTAACTACTTCTACAAATCAAGTTTCTATGAGCACCACAATGACAATTCAGCTGATTCATCTATGATGCCTTCAAATTCTAGCTTAGAGGCTCCACAAGAGATAAAGATACTTCACATGTAGAAAAACATGATGGTGGTGGTGACAGTGATAAGGAATTTCTTGATGCTGATAACCACTCCATAGATGATAACATCAATGATGTCACACACTTATTGGATCAAGTTTCTCTTGATAAGTGTGCTGATATGATGGGAGAAACATCCATGCCAGATCTAAAATTCTTTAATTTAGATCTCTCTCCACAACTTGTTGTGATCCCTCAGCTAAGGATCCATAAGTCTCTCCCACCACAAACATCATTGGAGATGTTGACACATGGGTAGGAACAAGAGGACAAACCCATGAAGCAAAGGTTTGTCTTCACTCTTGTTTCTTATCCTAGATAGAGACAAAGAAAATTGAAGAGGCTCTAAAGGATGGAAGTTGGGTTGAAGCTATGCAAGAGGGGCTACTTTAATTCAAAAGGCAGAAAGTTTGGAACCTTTGTCCTCTTCCTCACGGGAAGACTACTATTGGAACCAAATGGGTGTTTAGGAATAAGAAGGATAATAGTTGCATTGTCATAAAAAATAAAGCTAGACTAGTTGTTCAAGGGTACACATAAGAAGAAGGGATTGACTACATTGATGTCTTTGCTCCTGTAGCAAGACTGGAAGCTGTTAGGATATTCTTGCCATTTGCTGCATCCATGAACTTGAAGGTCTATCAACTTGATGTCAAGTGTGCTTTTCTTTATGGAGTGATTGATGAAGACGTGTATGTCAAACAATTACCTGGTTTTGCAGATCCTAATCATCCTGATTATGTCTGCAAGCTTGACAAAGCTCTTTATGGGCTGCATCAGGCACCCAGGAAGTGGTATGAAACTCTATCTCAGTATCTCTACAAACATGGATACAGAAGGGGTACTATAGATGGAACTCTCTTCATCAAAGGACAGGGAAATGATTTAATGCTAGTTCAAGTATACATAGATGACATCATCTTTGGTTCAACTAATCCAAGGCTTTGCAAAGACTTTGAGAAGCTGATGAAGGATAGATTTGAAATGAGTGCCATGGGGGAACTCAATTTCTTTCTGGGAATTCAAGTGAAGTAAGTTGCAGATGGCATCTTCATTAGTTAGTCAAAGTATGCTTAAGACATACTTAAGAGATTCAATATGACTGATTGTAAGATTTCTAAGATACCCATAGCAAGAAACAAAAACATAATGGAGTGCAGATAGTATATATATTTTGATAAAGATTTATTGCAATTATTCAGTTTTAATTGGTTATTACTAATACTAAACCACACAAACAAAAGGCAATGTACCTGTCGTGTGGTAATATAGTACTGCTATGAACCGAGTATCAATCCGTGGACACACCTAGCCTACTCAACAAACTTTATGTTCGACTATCAGATTGGTTTTTGTTAAAGAAAATGATAATTTGCACTGGAAAGATTTTTAGGATTTAAAAATAAACAATAATAGAAAGAAAGTAAACTAAGATTTGAAGCGTTTGAATTTAAAACTAGGGAAAAAAAGTTGTCATCCTAATTAGATTCCACTTATGTAACCATGATGAATTGGTGGTGCGATTTAAAGATATAGATTAACGTAATTATGTTAATGTTTATAAAAATGAGCTAGCGCGATTTCTCGTCTATCCTACTGCCGTAGTGACTTGATCCTCTTAGGCTGAGTTTTACTGCTCAGATCAAAGCCCTAGTAATGTAGGTAAATCTTTTGTGACTTAATTGACATACGATTTCTGAAAACATAACTTAATGTTAAAAAGAGAGTTGATTAGGTTCCTTCCTAACATACCACTAATTTTCGAAAACCATAACAATTACTGAAGTTTCCAAACTAATATAAAGGAACCCACAAATGATCAGAAAGTTAAAGTGATATGATTTCTAACAACCAAAATTTTAATTCATTAGCCATGGATTTATTATGAAGACCAGATTCGCGAATGAAAGTTAATCATACGTTTTTCAACTTTGTATGACAATCACAATCATAAACCATAAATTTATAACTTCCCGTTCAAACGTAGATGCTACCCATCAATAGTGTTCCCAAGACCACCATAACACTAACATAATATTTATCACACCATTACTTCATCACAAATTACATAAGTTTCATCCGATTAGGATGATAAAAAGAGTTTAGCTCATAATGAGCTTGAACATAACAACATCTAACAAAGAACATAGATATGTAATCATCATTGAAATGGAACAATCAAATCGATAATCCACAATGGATGGCGTTTAGAGGATCCCGAGCTTCTTCCAAGTGTTGTATGCACCTCCCGAGCCTCCAAATAACCATAAGGTCTTCATTCCCGAAAGAGTTCAGCAGAGTAACTCTCCCACCAAAGCTTGCCAAAAATGGTGAATGTCACACCCTTAAAATCCACGTGCGGAGTTTTACCACGAGGCGTGTGAACAAACTAGGATCACAGTCAATAGTTACTCAAAACGACTCTGTATGCCATAATTAAAATAAAATCAACCAAAGTATAAACTTTAAAATGTGCGGAAGCTTTTTGTAAAACAAACCAAAGAAATAAAAATGTATACTATGGAAAAACATGCACCAACCCAAAAGAGTAAACATTAACCATTAAAACAATAAAGATGTCTTGAAGACCGGGTCTTTGAATGCAAGTGAAACCATGTAGTGCTCCTAATGGCAAGCAAGATAATAACCTAAGAATAGCATACTAAAATGTCAACACAATGGTTGGTGAGTTCAAGAGTGATATTCAAACATAAGCAGTTTAATAGTAGAGATATAGAAGTAGTGCATTATAATAGATAGCTAGTCCATTAACAATAAATATTAACTCATAGTGATTTCGCAATTGAAGCTGACTGTGTTACGTTGTTGCCTCCTATCACGACTTAACAGGTTGTGACAATGTTCAATAGGACAAATTGCACCTGGTTGACCTCGAGTCACACAGGTGGGGCTCGTCAGACCCAATAGTACTACCCAAATTTCCCCTCTATTCAATATTAATAATTGCAAAGTGTGAGGACTTTTCCATGATATCAACACTATATTAATATTATACACAACTTGAATATATAAAGCGTTTATAGTTTACCAGTATGCTATCTCCCCCAAAAGAGATTAAGTAAAGTGTGGAGCATGAACTCACCTGGTATGCGTAATAGATACTTAGAGTTTTTACTTGATAGACAAAGTGGACAGACAACCTTCAGAGGTTATCTAGATCATATAAGTACATGAGTATGTGTAAACGGAGAACATGTGAAACCCTAAGTACACTACAACCAAGGACTCAAGGTTTCAAAAAAACAGACACGTTTGACCTAGTTGACCCATTTGACCCGTTGGTGACTATATGTGTTGCAAACCATTCAAGCAATCATACACATATAACATACATGGTTAACATTCAAGTGGATCGTATGTATGCTACATTATCTAGGTGTATCACTTAGATCATCATACAACCAAGTATCATACAAGTCATGCGAATCTAGAACACTAACATGTCCACTAGTTATAACATAACTAACATGCCACACAAAGATCAAATCACACACCACATGCCATGTGAAGCCACTCACGACTTCACATCCTAAACCCTGCCAATCCTACTAAGTAGGGGCCACAGATTCGCACGCGTGTATGATGATCACATTCACATTCATTAACCATGTTCATTGCATTCAACATACACCACAACAATCACTTTCCAGTGCCAAACATGATGTCTTAGCTACTAACCAACATCAACATCATATATGATAATCAAAGTCCAAACATCACCCATGATTATCCAAGCATCCCATACAACTAATTTAACATGTTCTATCACATTAGAATTCATCCACGAACATACTAACATGCTCCTAACATCCCAAACATGTTCAAACTATCATCCTTCAAACTTTGTGCAAATAAAGATTCCCTTTTGGGAAAGTACATTCCAACATCTATCAAACACTCAATGTATTCACGAATTCATTACAATTATACCATCTCAAACTCATAACAACATTTAGACATGATTAACAATACCTAATCATAATAATCTATTAATAATCATGTACAAAAGTTTCCACTTTTGGCAAGATATGAACAACAACATTCACTCTAAGATTTCTAGCATTCATATCAACAATTTATCATCTAATTATCATCATGAACACATCAACAACATCAATCTATCATTAGATCATCATGTCATGGAAATAAAGTTACTATATTAGTAACCTATGAACACCTACATCAATTCATCAATTCTTTGCAAGATCAACACGTCCTAGCATTCATACAACCTACTAATCATCATACATTCATCAAACAATCATCAATCATCCATAATCTCATCATTTTCGAATTAGAGTTTGCTTAAAATCAAAGTTCATGATCAATCCATTAAAAACATACAATTCATGCATAATCAACGTTAAACAACATGTATACTATCTAACTAACATACTAACATCATCAATTAACATCAATTTCGACCACATGAAGATCCATAAACGAATTAGGGTTCGGCCACCATGAAAAACCCACAAAAACTTGTAAAAATCTAACCTTTATACGTGTAGTTGCTTGCAATTGATGATTCCAACTTGTTGCAACTCTTGAAATCGACTCAATTTCTTGATTTCTTGCTTGTTCTAGGCTGATTTCGAAGGTAGAGGGGGTGTGAAGGGTGTTTGTCTCCGATTGAGAGGTGGGAATTAGGGTTTTCATGTTTTGTTTAATTTAATTTCCATATTTACCCTTTAGACCATTATAATTTGTATTTTATAAAAACTAGACTTTAAACTCTTTGTAAAGTGTTTTTAACTTAATAATATAAAGATATAAACTAATGATAATCGTTATGTATTTTATATTTATAAAAACACAAGACATACGAATAAATAGGCACATTTCCACGTTACGCGATTAATTTCCTAATTAACATTTGAAACATGCAAACACATAAACATAATACCATAATCACATTGTCAATTAGATTATCATTAATTTAAGATTATTAATTATTATTAGGTCACCAACGTTAAATGACAACTAGTGTGTGCTTACGACACGTGTATGCAAGACTCAATGAAACTAACGGAGTTTAATAACGGAAATTTACCGGATGTCACATTATCCCCATGTTGAAAGAATTTTCGTCCTGAAAATTGCGTTACATTGTGAGATTGTTCCATCACTGGTCTACTGCATTGGCACACAGAAATCAAAATTGAGTGAGTTTTGGATGAGTTGTCACATCATCCCCATGTTGAGAAATTTCGTCCTGAAATTTAAATCAATACCTTCGTCTACTGGCATCGTCTTTTCGGATAGTTGAGGGTACTTAAGCTTCATTTGATCTTCTCGTTCCCATGTGAATTCCGGTCCACGTCGTGAATTCCAACGGATTTTGACAATGGGTATCTTGCTTTGCTTAAGTGTTTTCACCTCACGGTCCATCACCTCGACTGGTTCTTCAATAAAACGCAATTGTTCATCCACTTGAACTTCTTCTAGTGGTACGACCATTGTTTCATCAGTTATGCACCCTTTTAGGTTTGATACGTGAAATACATCATGGATTCCACTTAGCGAATTAGGTAGGGCTAGTCGATAGGCCACTGGACATCTTCTTTCCACTATTTCATATGGTCCAACGTACCTTAGATTTAGTTTCCCTCGCTTATGAAACCGAACTACGCCTTTCCATGGTGAGACTTTCAACAAAACTTTGTCACCAACCTGAAATTCTAAAGGTTTCCGTCTCTTATCAGCATAACTCTTTTGTCTGTCTCGCGCTGCAACCATACGGTTTTGTATTTGCACAATCTTCTGCGTTGTCTCATGAATTAACTCGGGACCTGTTAGCTGACTATCACAAATTTCTGCCTAGCAAACTGGTGATCTACATTTTCTCCCATACAGGGCCTCAAAAGGTGCTGCATGTATGCTAGTTTGATAACTGTTGTTATAAGAAAACTCCACCAATGGCAGGTGAATTTCCCAGTTATTCCCGAAGTCAATCACACAAGCACGTAGCATATCTTCCAACGTCTGTATGGTATGCTCACTCTGGCCATCCGTCTGTGGGTGATATGCAGTACTCATATCCAATCGTGTACCCAAAGATTTCTACAATGATTGCCAGAAATGTGACATGAAACGAGCGTCGCAGTCGGAAATAATTGGGATCGGTACACCATGTCTCGAAACGATCTCTTTAGGTATAGTCGAGTCAATTTGTCCATCTTATCCGTTTCCCTAATTGCAAGGAAGTGAGCAGACTTTGTCAATCGGTCTACAATAACCCATATCGTGTGACAACCAGTATTAGTCCGGGGTAACTTAGTAATGAAATCCATGGAGATTTGTTCCTATTTCCACATTGGTATTTCGGGTTGTTGTAATAGTCCGGATGGTTTTTGATATTCTACCTGTACTTTCAAGCAGGTCAAACACTTGCTCACATACGGAGCTACATCCGCTGTCAGGTTAGGCCACCAGTAGTGCGCCTTTAGATCATGATACATCTTGTCGGATCCAGGATGTATAGAATACTTAGATTTGTGTGCCTCGCTCATAACTAAATCTCTCAGATTTCCATAAACAGGCACCCAAAGTCTATCCATGAAATGCCGAATTCCATCCTCTTTCACCACCAGCTGTTATCCATTCCCCTTAACGACTCAGAACCAACATTTTCTGCGTTTAAAGCTTCTATTTGCGCCTGCTTAACTTGTTCAGGCAGTTGGGTACCTATAGTAAGCTGTAAAGCTTGCACCCGTCTGGGTTTAGCTGTTTCCTTCTTGCTTAAGGCATCGGCAACTACGTTGCCTTTCCCGGATGGTACTTAATAGCGCAATCATAGTCGTTTAGTAGTTCCACCCAACATCGTTGCCTCATATTCAACTCTTTTTGCTCGAAGATATGTTGAAGACTCTTGTGATCGGTGTAGATAGTGCACTTGGTACGTACAAGTAATGTCTCCAGATCTTTAAGGCAAAGACCACTGCACCCAATTCTAAGTCATGGGTGGTATAGTTCTTCTCATGAACCTTTAGTTGTCTCGAGGCGTAGGCTATCACCTTTTCTCATTGTATAAAGACACAACCCAATCCTTGAATGGATGCATCGCAATACACCACGAAGTCATCTGTTCCCTCTGGTAATGCTAATATCGGGGCAGTACAAAGTTTTTGTTTTAAGAATTGAAAAGCTGATTCTTGGCTCTCACTCCATTTCTATGTCGTTCCTTTGTGAGTCAAGGCCGTGAGAGGTTGTGCGATCTTAGAAAATCCTTCTATGAATCGTTGGTAATATCCTGCTAATCCCAGAAATTGTCTTATCTCACTTGGCGTTTTAGGTGTAGTCCAATTCTTTATCACCTCAATTTTGGCAGGATCAACATGTATCCTTTTCTCATTAATAATATGACCTAGGAATTGCACTTCTCGTATCCAAAAATCACACTTTGAGAATTGGCATACAGTTGCTCATTTTTCAATAGTTCTAAGATCATTCGTAAGTGCTCTTCATGATCATCCTTGGTCCTAGAATATATCAGTATATCATCGATAAACACAATGACGAACTGATCAAGATAAGGTTTGCACACGCGGTTCATGAGGTCCATAAACACAGCAGGTGCATTAGTCAACCCTAAACTCATGACCAAGAACTCATAATGACCATAACGAGTACGAAATGCAGTCTTGGGAATGTCTTCTTCTTGAACTCTAACTTGATGATAACCAGCTCTCAAGTCAATTTTCGAATAATAGCTCGATCCTTGAAGCTGATCGAACAAGTCGTCGATACGAGGTAAAGGGTATCGGTTCTTGACTGTTACTTTGTTAACTCTCTATAATCGATACACATCCAGAATGTGCCATCCTTCTTCTTAAGAAAAGAATAGGAGCTCCCCAAGGTGATGTGCTAGGTCGAATAAAGCCCTTATCTAAATGCTCCTGAAGTTGTGATGACAACTCTTGTAGTTCGTTCGGTGCTAATCGATAAGGTGCCCTAGCAATCGGGGCTGTGCAGGGAGTCAACTCAATATGGAATTCCACTTGATGGTGAGGTGGTAATCCAGAAAGATCCTCTAGAAAAACCTCTGGAAAATCGCGCACTATGGGAATATCCTCCATTCTCCTTTCTTCTGCTTGCTTATCGGTTACGAGTGCTAGAATAGCCACACGACCCTTTCGTAATAACTTTGGGCTTTCATGTATAAGATGATGCCTATCATAGCACCACTCCTATCACCTCTGACGGTAAGGATTTTGTCACCAACAGGGATTCGTATGATCTTCTCATGACATATGACTTCCACTTGCTTGCTAGAGAGCCAATCCATGCCTATCACAAAATCAAAACTCCCCAGCGTAACATGCATAAGATCTATAGCGAAAGTATGACGAGCAAGTTCTACCTTACAGTCTTTAAGGATATGCGTTACATGGATCTGTTTGCCATCGGCTAATTCCACAGTGTATTTAGATTCTAACGCAGAGTGTATATCACTTAAAAGACTACAGAACTTTAAGAACAAGAAACTCATATCGGCTCCAGTATCGAATAGTACCACAGCAAAACAACCATTAACAGAGAACTACCAGTAACAGTTATGGGATCATTTATAGCCTCACCCGAGCCAATGATGAAGGCTCTACCCTTGGCTCCATCTTTGTTGCCACCATTACCCGTACCATTACCACCGTTGTTGTTATTACCGTTGTTGTTGTTGTTGTTGTTATTGTTGCTATTACCATTCCTCGTTAGTTGTGGGCAGTTTCGCTTGTAATGCCCTTCTTTCCCACATTCAAAACAACCTTTGGGAGTTTCCTAAGGTTGTTGTGGCCTCCTTGCCAGCAAACCACGACAATCCTTAGCAGCGTGTCCAATTTTTCCACAGCGTTGACACTTGAAGTTATCACACCTTCCCACATGATGGTAATTACACCGAGTGCACTTTGGATGTCTACCACCATAACCACTGGGTCCTTGACAATTTGCAGCCGTTTGGTTGAAGTTACGGTTATTGTCGAACCTCCGTTGTTGCTGAATTGGCTGTTGTTGCTGTTGAGGTGAGGTTGACCACTAGAAGATGATGATGTTTTGGTGTTGTTTGCACTATCCCACTTTCTTTTGTTGTTGGGCACGCTTGCCATAGCGCCCCGCTTGGGTAGACGTCCTTGCTCCACGGCTTGGCCAGTTAGCTTATGAGCTAACTGGATGGCTTGCTGAATTGTGGTTGGGTTGGAAGCAATTACCATGCTTTGAATTTCGGTACTAATCCCCGTATGTAATGCTCCACCCTCTTATGAACCTCATTCACCATTCCTGGGCATAAAGTTGCTAGCTCATGGGTTCTAGTGGTGTAGGCCTCGATTTTCGAGCCCTGCATCTTTAATTGCCAGAACTCCATCTCTAGCTTCTGCACTTCATTGTGAGGACACTACTCCTCAGTCATCATTGTTTTCAACTCATCCCATGGAAGTCCATTCGCCATCGCTTGTCCTAGCATCTGGACTTACGCGTTCCACCAAGACAGAGCAGCACCCTCTAAAGTCCTAGTGGCATACTTCACTTGATCAGCAGGTGGACAGTTGCATTTGGAGAAGACAGACTCAGTCTTCTCGAACCATGGTACAAGCCCTACAGCACCCTCAGTACCGCTGTAGGTGTGTGGTTTACAGTCCATAAAGGACTTGTAGGTACACACCAGTGGTCCTGTTTTAACACAACACACATTAATCAGACATCCCATACAGCTACGGAGGATATCAGATTTATCTTTCTATCATTGTTTACCTGCTGGCTGACCCGCCTAGGCAGCAGCCACTGCCGCCTGAACATGCTCATTAATTAGAGCAGCTAATTCTACGGGGGTCATGTTAATAGCACCACCGCCCTGTTCTCCTGTGCCACGTCCACGTGCGCGTCCACGACCACGTCCACATCCACATCCACGGGCGTCCATTCTTTCCACTTTACATTCACAAATACAATAATGAGAAACATCAAACATATTTATCTCATTGAACTACAGTACCTAGTAAATAAAAGAAATAATGAATCATCACAACCACAACATTCATAACAAAAATAATAACCAAAGTAAATAAATTGTAAAAGTGTCACAATGTATTTATCAATGTCAAAATTTAATTTTGTCATTCGTGTGGGGAAACAACCCTTCCCACATAGATTTCAAAAAGAAAAACACTACGTAGTCTAAGTCATATAAAGAAAGTCAATCGACAACATCTGACCCATCACTGTCATCCTCCATCTCCATCGGTTCCTCCTCCTCGGGTTCCTCCTCTGAAGTGCCGCTAGTTGGGCTTCTAAGATAGCAATCCTATTATTGGCTATGGCGTCCTGCTGTTCACGAGCAGTCACGCGCCCTTTGAGTGCTATGAGACCATCTTCCATGTGGTGA
The DNA here is from genome assembly GCA_025506515.1 of Flaveria trinervia. Lineage (NCBI taxonomy): Eukaryota > Viridiplantae > Streptophyta > Magnoliopsida > Asterales > Asteraceae > Flaveria > Flaveria trinervia. Next base: position 66,658 of record JACCIX010000910.1, on the reverse strand, counting down.
CACCCGTTTAGGGTCTTCCCGTGTTGGCCTCAAGTTCATCCATTTGATGTCTCAGTTTGTACACCTCATGCTGCAGTGTACAGACATCACCCGTGAGCCGCCTGACTCGATGTTGCTCAGTGTCCAGTGCAGCAATCAGTTGCTCGTTGGACTGCATCGTCTGTGGGAGTGAAGGCATTGGTTGGTCAACGTTGTTCATAGTCCTGGGCCTCGGAATAGGTACGCACTCCCTATACATAATATGATCAACGAATCTGGGATATAAACTCCAGTCTGGAGGAGGGTCACACTCCATCAATGCAAAAGGTTGATCCCAGTCAATCTCCTCTCGAGGATAAGCTAGTCGGGGCCAATCGAATCCATTGTCAGGTATAGGTGCGGGATGTGGGGATTCAGATCGTGAAGGTGATTCACGTCGCTTACCCGTAGCTCTCGAAGACGATGCCATGCTGCAGAGAGTGTGACGTGTATGCCAATGAGTATACAGTAGATGAGAATAAGGCACCTAGTTCCCTATAACCAATGGCTCTAATACCAATCTGTCACACCCTCAAAATCTACGTGCGGAGTTTTACCGCGAAGCGTGTGAACAAACCAGGATCACAGTCAATAGTTATTCAGAACGAGTAAACATTAACCATTAAAACAATAAAGATGTCTTCAAGACCGAGTTTTAGAATGCAAGTGAAACCATGTCTTGTTCCTAATGGCAAGCAAGCAAATGACCTGAGAATAGCATGCTAAAATATCAACACAATGATTGGAGTTCAACAGTGATATTCAAACATAAGCAGTTTAATAGTAGAGATATAGAAGTAGTGCATTGTAACAGATAGCTAGTCCATTAACAACAAATATTAACTCATAGTGATTTCACAATTGAAGCTGACTATGTTACATTGTTGCCTCCTGTCACGACTTAACAAGTCGTGACAATGTTCAATAGGATAAATTGCACCCGGGTGACCTCGAGTCACACAGGTGGGGCTCGTCAGTCCAAGTAGTACTACCCACATTTCCCCGCTATTCAATATTTACAATTTGAAAGTGTGAGGTTTTTTCCATGATATCAACACTATATTAATATTATACACAACTTGAATATATAAAGAATTTATAGTTTACGAGTATGCTATCTCCCCCAATAGAGATTAAGTAAAGAGTGGGGCATGAACTCACCTGGTATGCGTAATAGATACTTAGAGTTTTTACTTAACAGACAGATTGGACAGACAACCTTCAGAGGTTACCTAGATCATATAAGTACATGAGTACGTGTAAACAGAGAACATGTGAAACCCTAAGTACACTACAACCAAGGACTCAAGGTTTAAGAAAAACAGACACGTTTGACCTAGTTGACCCATTTGACCCGTTGGTGACTTTATGTGTTGCAAACCATTCAAGCAATCATACACATATAACATACATGGTTAACATTCAAGTGGATCATATGTATGCTACATTATCCAGGTGTATCACTTAGATCATCATACAACCAAGTATCATACAAGTCATGCGAATCTAGAACATTAACATGTCCACTACCTATAACTTAACTAACATGCCACATAAAGATCAAATCACGCACCACATGCCATGTGAAGCCACTCATGACTTCACATCCTAAACCCTGCCAATCCTACTAAGTAGGGGCCTCAGATTCGCACGCGTGTATGATGATCATATTCACATTCATTAATCATGTTCATTGCATTCAACATACACCACAACAATCACTTTCCAGTCCTAAACATGATGTCTTAGCTATTAACCAACATCAACATCATATATGATCATCAAAGTCCAAACATCACCCATGATTATCCAAATATTCCATACAACTAATTTAACATGTTCTATAACATTAAAATTCATCCATGAACATACTAACACGCTCCTAACATACGAAACATGTTCAAACTATCATCCTTCAAACTTTGTGTAAATAAGTTTCCCTTTTAAGAAAGTACATTACAACATCTATCAAGCACTCAATGTATTCATGAATTCATTACAATTATACCATCTCAAACTCATAACAACATATAGACTTGATTAACTATACCAAATCATCATAATCTATTAATCATCATGAACAAAAGTTTCCACTTTTGGCAAGACATGAACAACAACATTCATTCTAAGATTTCTAGCATTCATATCAACAATCTAGCAACTAATTATCATCATGAACACATGAACAACATCAATCTATCATTAGATCATCATGTCATGGAAATAAAGTGACTATTATTATTAACCTGTGAACACCTACATAAATTCATCAATTCTTTGCAAGATCAATACATCATAGCATTCATACAACCTACTAATCATCATACATTCATCAAACAATCATCAATCATCCATAATCTCGTCAATTTCAAATTAGGGTTTGCCTAAAATCAAAGTTCATGATCAATCCGTTAAAAACATACAATTGATGCATAATCAACATTAAACAACATGTATACTATCTAACTAACATAGTAACATCATCAATTAATATGAATTTCGACCACAAGAAGATCCATAAAAGAATTAGGGTTCAGCCACATGAAAAACCCACAAAAATTTGTAAAAATCTAACCATTAAACGTGTAGCTGCTTGCAATTGATGATTCCAACTTGTTGCAACTCTTGAAATCGACTCAATTTCGTGATTTCTTGCTTGTTCTAGGCTGATTTCGAAGGTAGAGGGGATGTGAACGGTGTTTGCGGCCGATTGAGAGGTGGGAATTATGGTTTTCATGTTTTGTTTAATTTAATTTCCATATTTACCCTTTAGACCCTTATAATTTGTATTTTATAAAAACTAGACTTTAAACTTTTTGTAAAGTGTTTTTAACTTAATAGTATAAATATATAAACTAATGATAATCATTATATATTTTATATTTATAAAAACACAAGATATACGAATAAATAGGCACGTTTCCACGTTACGCGATTAATTTCCTAATTAACATTTAAAACATGCAAACACATAAACATAATACCATAATCACATTGTTAATTAGATTATAATTAACTTAACATTATTAATTATTATTAGGTCACCAACGTTAAACGACAACTAGTGTGTGCTTACGACACGTGTATGCAGGACTCAACGGAACTAAGGGAGTTTAATAACGACAATTTACCGGATGTCACAGTGAATTACGCTTCTATTTATAGGCTTTCTGGAGTGTTTAAGCACAGCCCATGCCTAAAAGGCAAGACCCCATGCTAGTACAATGCTTACGAAAGTTGGTCGGCTCGTACATGCAGGTTTTGTCGGGCCGGGCCTCGTGCTAAATGGGGCACAACCCCGTGTTGAATGTGGGGCATGGACTTGTGACTGATGGGGCACGGCCCCGTGTCTACTCTTAGGGAATAGTACTTTTTGTCCTATCAGATGTCCAAACACGGTGGTGTGTTAATTTAGCACGGGGGTGTGTTTCTGGCAAAGCATGGGGGCGTGCTTAATGAGGCACGGCCCCATGTTTGGACTCCAAAGCGCAGATTACTTCAATTTCTTGCTAAATATGCTTCTTTTGTCCATCTTGCCCTTTTAAACACCTGAAAACAAAATTTTATATTTTTAGTATATTTTCATCATTTTAAGGAAGGTATTAAGGAATAAGTGATGTGCTTTTGTTTTTATGTATAATTTGGAGCACATCAAACATCCCCACACTTGAACCTTGCTTGTCTACAAGCAAAAATAACTTAAAATGACAAATCCACCAAAAACCAAATAAGACAAATCATAAACATGTCTTTCGAGAAATACGCAAGTAAACATTATTTGCATCCAAATATAAATATCCTAAGCACATGTAAAATGATATCCTACCAAGCAATAGGTTAGTAAAGATTATTATCATGCAAAAATCCACACTTCTCACAAGATGCACTCACACTCGGCTCAATATATGGAGTCATAATCAAATTAAGTATGACTAATACATTCAATTGCCTAGTATGAATACGTGTGAAATCATATTCTTGTTATGGGATGAAATCTCCACCTACTTAGATATTTACTTGCATAAATCATTAGGTCTTTGATGGGTTGTAATTTGGCTCGGGCTCGAGAATGGAATATTTGGAAAAAGTGGCTAGTTGCTAAAGACGATGGTCTTGGCTTATTTTTCTAACATAAACTACAAGGAAAGCAATAAAGGTTCCCTATACAATACTTCAAGCTAGAAGGGATATGCTAGCTTGAGGAATCGTTTAAGGTCAGATTGTCAAGACCGTATTTTGCTTTCAAGAATCGTACTTTATCTTTTACCCGAAGCTACACAAAGCTTTCCTTTCTCAAAGATCGTTTGGCTTGAAGCCTAATAGCACCCAATCGGATTAGTACTATGTATTCGTATTGAGATTTAGTTTTATTGTTTTTGTATTTTCCATTATGAGACCAATTTCCAAAATTCGAGCATCTTTCATATCTTTTTGCCCGTCTCTTTATAGCACTTTTTGAAATTCCACAAACTGGCGGAACTTTTTCCTTTTTTCTCCATTTCTTTCTTGCGTCAAACATGAGATTGAAAATTTGTTCGTGGATTTCGGGGGAAGTCCTGGTATTGCGTGATGAAGGCAACAAAGCAAATTGAAATCAAAATAATGCATTCTACTTCTTTAAGGTCTGCCGGTAAAAGACCAATATATATATATATATATATATATATATATATATATATTTAGAAGCAAAAAACGTGTCTTTATCGAAAACGGGTTTTGTTGAAGGCTTTTTGGTTAAGTGACATGGTGGCTCGGGTAATTGAAAGATAAAAACGTTTAAGCTCAACGGGGCTAACTAAAGTTGATGTTTGGGTAAGGAAAGTTAAACAGAATGGTTGAGGCTCGAATGGTTAAGGTCACCTAGTTCCTAACTCATTTTTATGCAACAAATACTAATTAAGGTCTTGAAATGCATACCCAAACAAGTTCTAATCACACGTATCATATGGCACCCTCAATTAAATCTAGAATGAAAGTAGAATTGCAATTTGCAAAAGCTGTTTAAGGCTCAAAAATAAACTGACATATGGATGGAATGAATATAAGGGTTTCATTTTACATGATTAAATATTTTACTAGATTAGATTATTGCTTTTAAGGATATCACAAAAAAAACATTTTCAATTTTATTTGGACATCATGAATTTACTTCTTTATTTCCCGAAAACGTATATTTATAATTTGGTTTATCAAAATTTATATTAAATTTTTGGCTTCTTGTCACAAAAATTACTTGGTAAATGATCTTTTCTTAAAAGTTTTAAATTTGGACCTTTTGAGGAAAGTCAAATACATTACACCCATCCCCACACTTCAAATTCATATTGTCCTCAATGTGATTAACATATTTAAGATCGAGAAAGGGTAATGAAATAACTCCCCTAAAAATGATGAATTTTTCACTTGTGTTTGGTTGGTCTCACGTTGTTAGAATCCTCGGTATCACCTGAAATGTCACCAATTTATTAGAAGCATTAAAATCCTAAACACACAAAATTAAAACAAAACAACATAAATTAAAAGATAAATTGGCACAAAACAACTGTGTCGTGTCCCCGGAAATGATACTGTTTTCAAGGGCTTTGTGTGGGGATATCCCCCCACTCATGGTACATTCAGCTCCCGATGTACGTGACATCGTTGCTCAGGTCATCGACTCGGGAATGCAGACTTTTGACTCGGTTGAAGGCTTGTTGGGCATATTCAAGTGCTTGCCTTGCATGGTTGCTGGTTGTTTGTATTGACTCGTAAAGGTCTAACATGATTGGGAATTCCCTTGTACGTGAACTTGAAGATCCAGCTCTGGCTCCTTTCAGCTATATTGGCATGTCGAGATCCATAATTATTTCTTCGGGGTCCGCCGGATCCCAGATTTGTCCCTTCTTATCCATGAATCTTCGCTGCCCATTTGGTAGGCTTGTCACCATCCACATACTTGTGGAAATGCTCAAGTCTAACAGTCCTGGCATCACTCCTTCAGTTCCTTTACTGTTATAACCATAGCTCTCGTATAAGTTCAAAATCCAGCTTCCTCCAAACATGGGTGTTGGAGCACTTGTAATCGCATTCCTGGCAAAAAGAATATAAAACAAATACCCAATATTACATGGAAACTGATTAACCATACAATATAAAATGAACAAGTCCCTCAAGTTAACAACTCCCTTGCTTTGACCACGAGTTGTTATGTAATGACTAAGTAACCAATGAATGTATCGCAGCAGCGGGTCTCGTATTTGACCGCTTTTTGTTTTACTCGAGTTGAACCCTCCGGTTCCAATCCACTCCCAAAATGTTTTCCTCATTGCACAACTTTCTGCGTCGTTACTTTACTCGTCCGGGAAGGTATGGTACGCCGGCATTCCAGATATTGCTTCCACCTCCATTTTTTGTTCCGTGTAGATCCTGAGATAGAAACCGAACAAGGCAATCGATGTTTTATGCCAATGTCTAGCAAGTTTGAATGAAACTGCATTATTATCCGAACGATCAGAGTCTTACATGCTAAATTTGAAAGATGCTAAAAATTCAAGAGTTAGTTCATAAACGGAAAGTCTATTTTGTGAGAATAAACGCTTCCACTGAACATTTAATAGTGTATTGTATCTTTGTAGCTGTCCGACTGCCGCTAGTGTTTCTTCATCTGCTTGTAAGTGGGATCTTTCGACCCTTTGTTGCAATCTTTGAAGTCTATCATGACACCATCTCTCGTGGCTCCCTTCAAAACGTAAGTAAGGATGATTCATGATCCTGAAATTTTAAAAATAAGTTAATCTACACAAAACAAATTTCTTGAATAGTTTCATGATGGCAGTGAGAACCATGTGTTTTTCAAGACACAACATCATAATGATTCAACTCATGTTCAAAAATAGTTGAGACATGGGGGGTGCGTTTTGTGAAACATGGGGGTGCGGTAACCATGGTAAGGCATGGAATCTTTACTCGAGCACGCGTGGTTGTGTTTATAGATCGTAGATTAAACATGGGTTTAACATTTTCTTGCTTTAAAAATCAAAGATTATACATTTAACATTTTAATCATTTGTTAATAATTGAAGATACCCAAAAATATATTATATGTTTAATACCACATGGGAACGCTTGAACATGATTAACAAAGATTTCATCACGAATTATGAAGATAGTCTTGTTAACAATAAAAGAAAACAACTAATTAACTAACTAAAGATACTAATTAACATTAATCTTCTTACAAGAATAAACATGAACAAGTAGGTTGAAAGCATTCATCATTCCCTAAAACGTTTAAGAACAAGTCTTTACACATAATTGCTAGGATTTCGGTTGTTTAGAGTCCTAATCACCTAACTACATGTAAATGGCTTTCATAATCAAATGAATTAGCATGCTAACCTCTTGACCAAATACTCTTGAAAGAACTCTTGAAAAGATGAAAGAAAATGGAAAATAAGGTGAAAATGAAAGTGGATACGACTTTGCAGGCAATTATGGTTGGTATTGATCATGCAAAATTGAAGAGGAACAAGAAAAAAGGCTGAAATATGTCAGCTTGTGTCATTTTTTATCGAACACGGGGGCGTGCCTCCTTAAGCACGGGGTCGTGTTCATGTGTTGTTGTTTGGTTTCAGTCTTTTGTTGTTCCGTTTTTCAGTTTCGCGCGTTATGTAATTTTCCCAGTTATGTTTTATCATTTTCAAATCATCAGACAAAATACAAAAATAGTCCTAGAGTTAAATAACACAAGCCAAACTGAAAACTACATTTCCTAAGGTCCTATGGTTGCATGATACGTTAGAAGCCGAGAATCTGAAACAGCAAAACCAGACTCTTTAACACGCAACAACGCACTTAGCATATCACGAAATGATTCTAAAAGAAACCTCCACACATTTCGTGTGGAAGGTTCGGGATGGGATAGTGAGAAGTGTGGTTGCTCAATTCCGCAAGCTGCCGATTAATGGAAATGAGTTCCTCGCTCATCTGCTGAACTTTTTGGATAAGTTTAGCTAAGCGTTGGGATGCAGCGAGGTTCATTTTAGACAGTTGCTTGATTAGTTCATGCAGCTTGAATTGAGTCGTTGGCTCTCGTGTTTCAGAACGCAGTTTCTTCACAGGATTCCAGTTAGAACTTCCGTGACTTGATTCTTTCATCTTTTGGATGTTTTTAAACAGGAGTGAGTGTGATGAAAGAATGGAACAAGTGTGGTATTTATATAAAGGTCGTGGAAAGTGAACACTGGGGTGTGCATGGCTAGGCACGGCCACGTGCTTGTCAGAATTCGTATTAAATTTGACCTGCAACGTTCCAGAGTCGTCAGTGGAGATCGTGGAAAGAAATTTGTGAGTGACACGAGGGCGTGCTTGATGAGGCACAGCCCCGTGCTTGTGCTTGTGAGATCCTAAAACTTGTTAAAAAGTAAGAAAATTTTATGTACAGGTGCCCGTTTAAGTTTCGAGTCTTTGGCACGAGCCTTCCCCACACTTAGTTTCCAGCAACGGTGCCAAAAACTTAAATGAGTGCAGGTGGTATATATATATATTGATAAAGATTTATTGCATAGATTTAGTTGTAATTAGTTATAACTAATACTAAACCACACACACAAAAGGCAGTGTACGTGTCGTATGGTAATATAGTGTTGGTAAGAACCGAGTATCAATCCGTGGACACACCTAGCCTACTCAACAAACTTGATGTTTGATTATCAGATTTGGTTTTGTTAAAGAAAATGATAAGTTTCATTGGAAAGTTTTTTAGGATTTAAAAATAAACAATAATAGAAAGAAAGTAAACTAAGATTTAAAGCGTTTGGATTTAAAACCAAGGAATAAAAGTTATCATCCTAATTAGATTCCACTTATGTAACCGTGTGAATTGGTGGTGTGATTTAAAGATATGGATTAATGTAATTATGTTAATGTTTATAAAGATGACCTGGCGTGATTTCTCGTCTATCCTGCTGCCGAAGTGACTTGATCCTGTCAGGCTGAGTTTTAATGCTCAGATCAAAGCCCTACTAATGTAAGTAAATATTTTGTGACGTATTTGACATATGATTTTTAAAAACATAACTTAATGTTAAAAAGAGAGTTGATCAGGTTCCTTCCTAACATACCATTAACTTTTGAAAACGGTAACAATTACTGAATTTTCCAAACTAATAAAAAGGAACCCGCAAATGATCAGAAAGTTAAAGTGATATTGTTTCTAATAACCATTTCTAGTTCATTAGCCATGGATTTATTATGAAGACCGTTTCGCAAATGAAAGTTAATCATACAGTTTTTCAACTTTGTATGACGATCACAATCACAATCATAAATTTAAAACATCCCGTTCAAATGTAGACGCTACCCATCAATATTTTCCCAAGACTACCATAACATTAACATAATATTTATCACACCATTAGTTCATCACAAATTACATAAGTTTCATCCGATTATGATGATAAAAAGAGTTTAGCTTATAATGAGCTTGAACATAACAACATATAACAAAGAAGATAGATATGTAATCATTGGTGAAATGAAACAATCAAACCGATAATCCACAATGGATGCCGTTTAGACGATCTCGAGCTTCTTCCAAGTGTTGTATGCACCTCCCGAGCCTCCAAATCACCTTGAAGTCTTGATTCCTGAGAGAGTTCTGCAGAGTAACTCACCCACCAAAGCTTGCCAAAAATGGTGAACTTAGGCTTCTATTTATCGGATTTCCGGAGTGTTTAAGCACGGCCCCGTGCTAGTATAATGCTTACAAAAGTTGGTCGGCTCGTACATGTAGGTTGTGTCGGGCACGGCCCCGTGCTAAATGGGGCATGACCCCGTGTCTAATTTTAGGGAATAGTACTTTTTGTCCTATCAGATGTCCAAACATGGGGCTGTGTTAATTTAGTACGGGGGTGTGTTTCTTGCAATGCATGGGGGCGTGCTTAATGAGGCAGGGCCCCATGCTTGGTCTCCAAAGCTCGGATTACTTCAATTTCTTGCTAAATATGCTTCTTTTGTTCATCTTGCCCTTTTAAACACCTGAAAACACAATTTTACATTTTTAAGTATATTTTCATCATTTTAAGGAAGGTATTAAGGAATAATTGATGTGCTTTTGATAGGATTTTTATGTATAATTTGGAGCACATCAGATACCCATAGTAAGAAACCACTCCCTTGGACCTGATCTTGAGGGGGAGTGTGTGGATGAACACCTTTACAGTGCAATGATTGGGTCTTTTATGTATTTTACAACTAGCAGGCTTGATATCATGTTTGCTACATGTATTTGTGCAAAATATCAAGCCAACCCTAAGATGTCTCACCTTATCACTATCAAAAGGATTCTAAGATACCTCAAAGGTGCTTCAACACTTTGTCTATGGTATCCCAAGAATTCTGACTTCAATCTGTATGCTTATACATGTAGTGATTATGGTGTTTGCAACATGACTACAAAGTCCACATCTGGAGGATGTCAGTTTCTTGGTGGAAAGGTTGTCTCTTGGAAATGTAAGAAACAATCTTGTGTCTCTGCATCAACTGCTGAAGCTGAATACATTGCTGCTGCAAGCCGCTGTGCTCAAGTGCTATGGATTCAGACTCAGATGCTTAACTATGGATTAAACTTCAAGGAGACCCCATTCACATAGACAACAATAGTGCTATCTCTATCACAAAGAATCCTTTGTAGCACTCAAGGACCAAACACATCAACATCAGGTATCATTTAATTAGAGATAATTTTGAAAAAAAGGATTAATTAAACTAGTCAAAGTCCGCACAAATGAACAATATGCTAATCTGTTTACAAAGGCTTTTGATAAACAGAGATTTAAATATCGTATATAAGCTATTAGGATGATAAGCTTGAGTAGGTTTTTTCTTAAAACTAATTCTTATTATTTTTTTAAAATCTGTGTGTCCTAAGTTGTCTAGTTCATCACTTTCATAAGCTCTTGTTTTCTTTGGATGAAAATCTTTTAGAGACTTTCCTTAGATTTCTGAAAATTTTGATCCTTCAAAAGATATGCTTTTATCTTCGAAAGAAAATCATGCCTTCAAAACAAATAATTGTCTAAGTAAATTTCACCTTTGGAAGAAATTTCTAAAGTATCTTTCGAAGCTTAATACTTGTCTGAGACACTTATATGTTTTCAAGGACTATTTTGTTTCGAAGCAATTAGCTGTCGGAAGCTTTGTTCCTCTGAACAAAGTATTCAAGTCTTAATTTTTCTTCCGAAGTAAATTTTCACAACTCTTAGAAAAATCTTCCGAAGTCATTTTAGCTTTGAAAGCTTTTTCATTAAAATTTCCAAAGATAATTTACCTTCGGAAGCTTTTTGACTTCCAAGATAACTACTTTTTGAGCAAAAGCAAACTACTTTTTCAGAGGTGGGACCGACATTCGGATTTCAAAGTTTATCCTCTTTCATTAACTCTATCTTAAATCTTTTTCACATATAAACTCAATGGTTCCCCCTCTTTCTATCATCTTCTTCTTTCCTCCAAACCTAAACCCCAAATTTCTCTCTGAAATTACTTTTGTTCATCTTTCTTCATCCTTAAGCTTTCTTAAATGGTCAACCTTAACCGCAGAAATGAACCAAACTTCTCCATGCAGTTACACATGCAACATAATCAGGTTGCTTTGTTACACTCTGAGAAAGATCCACATTTCTCAGAGGTTTGCTGTTTCTTGACTTTATCCAACTACTTCACCTCCCTAACCATTGATCCTACACTGTATGAAGATCATCTGCTTGAATTCTAGAAGACCTGCCAAGAGGTCGTTATAGATGGGAGAAGGCGCTGTCTGCCACAGTGCAAGGGAGAATAGTCTTCATCACTCCAGCCATCATCAACACTCATCTTCAGCTGGATGATAAAGAAGGTGAGGTGTTCTTCCCCAAAGATTCTCTTAACCAATCCTTTGAGAAGATGGGCTATGACGGAGATTTCTCTGTAAAGACCTATAGGAAAGGGAAGGTCTCATCCCAATGGAAATTCCTACTCCATGTGGTTATCCACAGCTTGTCAAAAAACATGGTGGATGGGACTAGATTCCTGAAGATCTCTCCTTCATTGTTCATGGGATGGTTCGCGGGTCAAGTTTAGGTACTCTCGGTTTGTTTATACAAATTTAGTTGAAAATTTGGACTCCTTAGAATATTACATGTTCCCTAGATATGTTCAACACATTCTTAACTATGAACTATGCTCACAGTTAAGGGGAACAGGTAATATTCTTAAACTGGGACAGATGAAGCCCGACATCTTTAAAATCTTGAGAAAGCTCACTGTTGGTTTCTCTGCGGTACGAATAACCCTTGTCCCAAAAATGTTAGAGATCATTGCTCAAGGTGACAACCTAGCAGCAGCAGCTAGTGTTGAACCCACACCTTCTACATCCCAACCCCCTCAACAGCCACAAATCACCCTCACCTACCAAAGAAAACACAAAAGAACCCCTACACAGAGTATTTAGTCTATGCAGGTCACCATATACTCACCCACAGAGGAAAAAGTGGACACTGGATCTCCCACTTCTCCTGAGGAGCAAACCACTCCTATTACTTCTAAGATCAGTGCTGAGATTCCTCATGCTTAGCCTGATGACCTCACAAGCCCAAATTCCTTAAGCCATCACTCTGACTCTCAACACTCAAGTGAACAACCTTCAGGGGACAGTTACCATCCCCAACATTTGGACATAAACCAACCAACTCCAAACCTTGACTTCTATACTGATGAAGATTTAGGTTTGAATGAGTACCATGAGTCTCTCTTCTTTTCCCTTACTTAAAGAGAGATGAGTGCTCCTGATTCTCCTAGATCTAGCCCAAATCAGTGACCCACTACTGAGGTGGACACTTTTGAACCTGTTCAGGATGTCTATATGGAAGAGGCTCTCACTTTTGCAAGTGATTCTATCATTAAGACCTCAACCATGGCAACTCAGTCCATTGACACCTTAACCGAGGCTATCAGTGAGCAGAGGAAATCCAGTAGCCAAAAACCTGCAGCTAGTGATGAGAGAGAGGACTCTGGTCCAATCATCTTATCCCCTAATGATTCTTCTGATGGAAATGAGTGGAATTTGAGACTAAAGGTGCAAAAACTGCCCAAAACATGCACCTATTTAGTCTCCAAGGTCAGTCATCTTGAATCTCAAGTGACTACCTTGCAAAACAAGGTCAATGATCAACAACTTGAGATTTCATATCTTAAGTAAAACTAGTGGGAAACCTTTAAGAGAAGCCTAACCAGGAACACAAGAATCTGTGGATATGATTGACCTAACTCCTAGCTCACCTATGCAAGAGGGTGATGCTACCAAAAGCCGGGAGAAAGTCATTACAATCACAGAACCTGGGAGTTCTTCAGAGAGTATGGACATTGAGGACTCACCATCCTCACTTGCAATTGTGCATACTCAGCAACTTCCTCAAGTTCACATTGATGTGGACTCCATAGACTCCTACATACAGAGTCTGTTTGAGGAAGGAATACCAAGGGCTATGTCATCTCCACCAACTTCAAATCACATCATTAGGTGGAGGTATGATGAAAGTAGAAGAGCCCACATCATTCTTAGAGTTCAAGGATAGTAAGAGGTCTTCAATATTCAGATCTTGAACTTCTATGATGGTCTGGATCTAGTCAACATGCCACTTGTCAATCAAAGCCTATCAAGACAAGCTCACAGGTTGGCTCAAAGAATCCAAGACAGAATCACTGCAGAGTTCAGCTTCAGAAGGAGACTAAGGCAATCCAGCAATGTTATCGTTGAACTGGATGTTGAGGCAGACCCTAAGATTAGTTTCATAAGGGAAACCTTGACTAAAGGCCCAATGGCAGAACTTGAGAGCCCTGTCTCATCATCATCAGCTACTGTAGAGATTCATAGCCTTTTTGAGACACCTCCTAGTGAAGGTGTATCTCAACCTCTCTCTGGCCAAAGCTTGGAGGCTACACAAAGCAATGAAGGCCAAAGCTCTCTCCACCCTGAGTCACAAAGGTCTATGAGTGCCAAAGAGAAAAGAAAGATGTTGGACCAAAAGAACCAATGAGCCAAGATCAGAAAACCTCTAAGTCCCACATGATATCACAACAACTGCTGAAGGCTTCATTAGTAGTTTGACAAGTGCTGAAGACTTCAACAGCTGAAGATCAAGTACTGAAGACCTCAACAACTGAAGAACTAAAGTGCTGAAGCTCAACAGCTGAAGAACACAAGTGCTGAAGCTCAACAGCTGAAGAACACAAGTGCTGAAGTTGAAGACTAAAGTGCTGAAGTCCAACAGCTGAAGAACACAAGTGCTGAAGCTGAAGACTAAAGTACTGAAGGTCAACAGCTGAAGAATACAAGTGCTGAAGCTGAAGACCAAAGTACTGAAGTTCAACAGCTGAAGAGTCCACAAGTGCTGAAGATCAACAACTGATGTACAAAGTCTGAAGACAAAGACTGAAGACATCAGCTGATGACATCTACTGAAGTCATCAGCTGATGAAACGTCTGAAGTTCAAGTCTGAAGACCAAGTGCTGAAGTTTCAGTAGTTTGTCACAACAGCTGAAGAGTACTTCTCCAGTAGTTGTGTTTATCAGTAGTTTTATGTTTTTACTTTCAGTAGTATTGTAAAACGACTGAAGAGCTTGTTCTTCAATCGTTGTAGTTTCAGTAGTTTCTTATCAGTAGTTTTGTAATAAGTAAACACTTAGCTTCTTGTAAGAAGATGTCAGCTGCTTGACATCTTCAGTAGTTTTAGTGTTTCAGTAGTTTGTTAAATAACGGTTAGATGTCACTATCAAGTGATATCAACCTACGTCATCTTCCCTTATATAAGGAAGAATGACCTAAATTGTAATTGAGCGAAAGCCATGCCAAAGCATGTGATTGAATGAAATATTCCTTTTGTAGAAACTTTCTCTCTCTATAACTAATTCTGTTCATTGCTATATCTTTGGTATTCATGATCGAATTGTGCTAGTTGGTACTCTATTCCGCTGCTGAAATCATTCGAATCGATCAACCTAGAGGCTGAGATCCTATCAAATGGTATCAGAGCAGGTTAATCATTGATCGATCTAACAATTGATCATTGAAACTGCTCATTTGCTCTAAGTTTGATCGAACTAGCAAATTCGCACGAATCTGTTATAGAGATTGAAGTTCTGTCGCTTTTGGCTATTTTAATTGAGGTTCTTAGTGGTTTTGAGCTAAATTTGTTTTGCTTATCTTGAATTTGTCTGAATTTTCGGAAATGACTACACCTTCTAATGATCCACACAATACTGGTTCCTCAACCAAGCCTCCGATGCTAGTTAGGAATGAGTATAACATTTGGCAACGAAGAATGCTCCATCACCTGTCTGTCAATAGTTCAGGTTGTTGGACATCCGTGGTACATGGACCACATAAGCCAATGGTGAATCATCCGGAAACAAATCAGTTGATTCCGAAGAAGAAGGAACAATACTCTGATGAGGACAAGAAGTTGTTTGAGATTGATGCTAAAGCCCATGGAATTCTGGCCATGGCACTGCCTAATGAAATCTATTACGGGCTTGTGCATCATGAAACTGCTCATGACCTTTGGAATGCACTGAAATAACAATTTGGTGGCACTGATGAGGTCTTAGCAAACAACTGGGAAATCCTCGCCCAACAGTATGAGACTTTTGCTCATAGAAAGGGTGAGACTCTGACTCAGCAGTTTGAGCGGTTTTCATGTTCAATCTCTGAGTTGAAAATGGTTAAACATGAATATACCAAAAGCCAAATGAACCACAGATTCCTCAGATCACTGCCTGAGAGATGGGACACATATACAATTGTCCTACGCTCCAGTGCAAATCTGGATAGTCTATCTCTCACCCAACTTCATGGGAAACTGCTTACATTCGAAAGAGAGATAGAGTAGAAAAAGAAACTGGCTTCATCTGGTAAGCTCACTGAAGACTTTGTACCAGGCAACACTGCCTTGGTTGGTCATGAGTCAGAATATGCTTCATCTGAATGCCAGTATGATGAACATATTGATTTCTCTTCAAACACTTCTGATTCTGTATTTGTGAGTGTTGATAGTCAGTTTACTGGGTGTAATAATGACAATCTATGCTTCATCATGGATGATCTCAAGGGGATTGCTGATGATGACTTAGAAGAGAGTTCCCAGGACTCTCTGGCAAAACCAAAGTTGGTTTTGACAAGAGTAAGTTGAGGTGTCACAAATGCCACAGGCTTGGACACTTTGCTAGAGAATGTAGATCATCTGGACCTAATTCTTCTGCACCATTTGTGACTTTCCCTGGCAATAGTCAACAACAAAGAGGGCAACATCCTGTCAATTCTGGTCGTCATTCTCAACCACAATCTCCTGCATATTTTGTTCCTCAGGGTCCAATGCCATATCCTTACCCTTGTTATCACATGCCACAAATCAGTCAGGTTCAAGCACCCATTGCTCAACAACCACATGCTCTTCCTGAGCCTCTACCATCTCAATCTCATCAACCTTCTCAACCTCAACAACACAGCTTCTTCACCCCTGGAGTTGTTGACTGGAGCAGTTTACCAGATGACATGTCTGGTCATGAACAACTGTTCACAGGTGCTGGTTAACATGGTGGTGACAGTCCTTTTGGGAATCTGGCACTTATGGCTCTGGAGTCTGCAGATGGATCATCCTCAATGCCTCTTCATCACAGGTATCACAGGTATCCTCTGAGGCTAAGGCCAAATTATGTTTTGAAACATGCATAGCAGCATTTGCCTCTATTAGAGAAGCAAATGTAGCTTTAATTTATAAGACATAGAGCTAGAAAAGATCATTTCCAAAAGAAAAGCTGAGTTTGAGTCTATGCTTAAAGAGAAAAATGATGAGATTTATAAACTTAAATGCCAAATCACTGATGATAAGGCTTGGGAAGAGGTACTTTTAGAAAAGTACAAAGACCTCAAAGAAACCCTTGCAGTCACCCAACTAGAGTGTGATCGATGGGTACAATCATGCAAAGGTTTTGAAATGCTTCTTAGTAAGCAATCAGCTTCCAATGTGAAGTTTGGCATTGGTTATAATCACACTGCTCCTCCTACAGATTTTGCTTCAAGAACAGAAGTGAAATCTGATGGAGAAAGCATAACCAATCCACCTCATCACGTGATTCACTTTTGATAGAGCACCATTAGAAGTTGAAGATAGTATTATTCCATCGTTGAACCTATCAGCTGATCTTGATGGTTCAAATACTAACACTCACATGATCAAAGAGTTGATCAACTCAGGAGTTATTTCTGGAAGTCCTGAAAGGACTGGAGAGCAAGATTTAACACCTGAAGTTCAAACTCCAACTACTGTCAGCACTGAATAGAAGAAAGCTGTCAGTAGAAAGGGTTTGAAGACTACTAAAGAGGAAGTCAAGAAAGCAAATAGTGCTTCCAAAGTGCTGAAGAACAAGTCTTTAGTAGTTTCATTCTGTTTAGTTGATGATCAACATAAGATGAAGAAGAAACCATGTGAAATATGTGGTTTGTTCAGTCATCTTACAGATCATTGTTGGTACAAAAGAGGATCCAAACTCAAACATAAAGAGGAAATTAAAGAGAAAATGGTTAAAATGAAAACTGAGTTTGAAGCCACATTTGTACCAGCAACATCAAATCCTATAACCCTTAAGTACAAAAAGAAATCCAAAAAGGAAGGGGTTAAACATGTAACAGCTGAGATTGCTCAAAAGAAGAAGGTGCAACATAGGAACTTATCAAACTCCAATGCCAATGTGTCTGGAGAGCTGAAAGCTTTATCACAAAATCAAACACAGCTGGTTATGATGGTTCAACATCTATTGGGAAGAGTTAACCAATTAGATGTTCCTATGTTGAAACCACAGAAAAAGAGGTCCAAGCCAAAGGATTCCTCTTCTTCACCATCTTCTTCCTCTCAGGCTGTTGTTTCCCACAAACCTGTTAGTTTACCATCTGTTGATGAGAACAGGCCCAAAACCAAAAAGGTTTGGGTCTCAAAATCTAACTAATTTGTTGTGTTTTGCAGGGTTCTTCAACATGCCACAGAGGCATCTGGTATGTAGACAGTGGAGATCCATGCATATGACAGGAAACAGATCACTTATTAATGACTACTCTCAGGAAGGAAGGGGTTTGTGTCATTTGGCAATGATGCAAAGGGTTACATCATCGGCAAAGGCTTTGTTTCCAATGGGGAAATAAAGTTTGATGATGTTAACCATGTGGAAAATCTCAAGTACAACCTCTTGAGTGTCAGTCAAATGTGTGACAAAGGACAAGTTGCTCTTTTCACCAGTCAGAACTGTCGGATTCTGTCATCCAAAGTTCTAAGTTTGATTGATAAGATGTTAGATGAATGCACTCTCCTGAAGGCCAATAGGACAGGACAAGTGTATGCCTTAGATCTTTCCAAGAAAATAGATCTCAAAGGCCATCCTTGCCTATTTTCCAAGGCTTCCCCTCAAGAATCTACTCTATGGCATAGAAGGCTGGGTCATGTTAATCTCAAAAACATAAATCAACTGATAAACCATGGTTTAGTAAGGGGACTGCCTATAAAGGAGTTCATATGTGAAGATAACTGCACTGCTTGTTTAAAAGGAAAACATCACAAAGCCTCATTTCCCTCCATAGAAGAACCTAAGTCCACTGCCTACTTATAGTTTCTTCACATGGATCTCTTTGGTCCTGTGAGAGTGATGAGTGTCGCTAAGAAGAAATACTGTCTGGTAATTGTGGATGATTACTCCAGATTTGTATGGACTTTCTTCTTGCATTCAAAGGATGAGGCAGCTCAGAAGATTATCAACTTTGTGTTGTATGTTGAGAAGCAGTATTCCCTCTCAGTCAAGTGTATTAGAAGTGATAATGGAACAGAATTCAGAAACAATACACTTGATGAGTTCTACCTTGCAAAGGGAATCAAGAGGAAGTTTAGCATTCCAAGAACTCTTGAACAAAATGGAGTAGTGGAGAGAAAGAACAGGACCCTTATTAAAGCTGCAAGGTCCATGTTGGCTGATTCTGGACTGCCAATGTCTTTTTGGGCTGAAGCTGTCAATACAGCTTGCTATGTACAGAATAGAGTTCTAGTAAATCAGAGGTTGATGAAGACTCCATATGAAGTTCTTCATCATTTGGCCCCTCCAATTTCATTCTTCAGAGCTTTTGGGTGTCCTTGTTTCATTCTCAACACACGGGATCAACTCCAAAAATTTGATCCTAAGGTGGATGCAGGGTACTTTGTTGGTTATTCATCAACTTGCAAAGCATACAGAGTCTTCAACTGCACAAGAAAGATGGTTGAAGAGACTCTACATGTTAAGTTTAATGAATCTCCAAAGGACAAGATTCCACAAAGCCCTATGGAGCTATTTGATTTGGACATACTGCAATATGTTCCTTATCAAACTCCTGCTGTTGCTCCTGTTAACAGTTCACCACCTCATGGTACTGCTGGTGCTGATGATGATGATGATAGCAGTACTCACCTCTTCAGGTTTAGTGACCAACTGCCTGTGTCCTCTAAACCTGATGCTCCTGTAGCTTCAGTAGCTTCATCCACAACAAGTGCTGATGAGATTTCTGCATCTTCAACTTCATTTGAGTTGCCACCATCTACATGGTTTCAAGAGTCTACATCAACATCTGTTGCTGCTGAAGGTTCTACAAACACTTGCACTGATCTCATTGTTTATCAAGAGCTGAAGAATCACCCAATGTCTCAAATCATTGGTGATATCAATGCTGGAGTTTCAACCAGAAGTCAATTGTCCAATTTCTGCTTCTATGGTCTCTTCATCAGTCAGCTAGAGCCAAAGAATTATCATGTTGCACTTAGAGACAATGGCTGGGTTGAAGCAATGCAGCTTGAGCTTCTTCAGTTCAAAAAGCAGCTAGTGTGGGTGCTTGTTCCTCTTCCCCCAGGTAAGTGTGCAATAGGCACTAAATGGGTGTTTAGGAATAAAACAGATGAAAATGGGCTTATTGTTAAGAACAAGGCCAGACTGGTTGTTCAGGGGTTTGCACAAGAAGAAGGTATTGATTATGATGAAACCTTTGCCCCTATAGCCAGACTGGAGGCAATTAGATTGTTCTTAGCCTATGCTGCACTCCACAATCTTAAAGTTTTTCAAATGGATGATAAAAGTGCATTTTTATATGGTAAAATAAAAGAAGAAGTTTATGTGTGTTAACCACCAAGTTTTGAGGATAATAAACACCCAGAATGGTATACAAGCTTGATAAGGCTCTTTATGGGTTGAAACAAGCTCCTAGAGCCTTGTATGAGACATTATCTAACTTTCTTCTGCAAAATAATTTCACTAGAGGCTCCATAGATAAAACCTTATTTATTAAGAAGGTGGATCAGCATAAGCTACTTGTTCAAATTTATGTTGATGATATTATATTTGCATCCTCTGATCCCCAGTTGTGTGATGATTTTACAAAATTAATGCAAAGGAAGTTTGAAATGAGTGCAATGGGAGAATTACAGTTCTTTCTAGGCTTGCAAATCAAACAAAAAGCGGATGAATTTTCATTCATCAGTCTAAATATACAAAAGATCTTTTAAATAAGTTTGATTTACAAAACTGTAAGCCCTGTTCTACTCTTATGGATGGGGGAACAGCTCAGTGTCCAATTCCCCAATACAGAGCTCCCATCCATACATTGCCAACCAAATCATCAGAGACTCATTCCCAGGCCAGTGCTTATATGGGTCATCTTCTCAACTGATCAAGAAGGAAAAAGACCAACCATTCTGCAAACAATAAGTGGGAAAATAAATCAATTAGAGGTTGTGGCTGCATTGGTTCAGGGGGAGTTTGTTGGACCAAAAGAACCAATGAGCCAAGATCAGAAAACCTCTAAGTCCCACATGATATCACAACAACTGCTAAAGGCTTCATAAGCAGTTCGACAAGTGCTGAAGACTTCAACAGCTGAAGATCAAGTACTGAAGACCTCAACAGCTGAAGAACTAAAGTGCTGAAGCTCAACAGCTGAAGAACACAAGTGCTGAAGCTGAAGACTAAAGTGCTGAAGCTCAACAGCTGAAGAACACAAGTGCTGAAGCTGAAGACTAAAGTGCTGAAGTCCAACAGCTGAAGAACACAAGTGTTGAAGCTGAAGACCAAAGTACTGAAGGTCAACAGCTGAAGAATACAAGTGCTGAAGCTGAAGACCAAAGTACTGAAGTTCAACAGCAGAAGAGTCCACAAGTGCTGAAGATCAACAACTGATGTACAAAGTCTGAAGACAAAGACTGAAGACATCAGCTGATGACATCTACTGAAGTCATCAGCTGATGAAACGTCTGAAGTTCAAGTCTGAAGACCAAGTGCTGAAGTTTCAGTAGTTTGTCATAACAGCTGAAGAGTACTTCTTCAGTAGTTGTCTTTATCAGTAGTTTATGTTTTTACTTTCAGTAGTTTTGTAAAACGACTGAAGAGCTTGTTCTTCAGTCGTTGTAGTTTCAGTAGTTTCTTATCAGTAGTTTTGTAATAAGTAAACACTTAGCTTCTTATAAGAAGATGTCAGTTGCTTGACATCATCAGTAGTTTTAGTGTTTCAGTAGTTTGTTAAATAACGGTTAGATGTCACTATCAAGTGACATCAGCCTACGTCATCTTTCCTTATATAGGAAGAATGACCTAAATTGTAATTGAGCGAAAGCCATGCCAAAGCGTGTGATTGAATGAAATATTCCTTTTGCAGAAACTTTCTCTCTCTATAACTAATTCTGTTCATTGCTATATCTTTGGTATTCTTGCTCGAATTGTGCTAGTTGGTACTCTATTCCGCTGCTGAAATCATTCGAATCGATCAACCTAGATGCTGAGATCCTATCAAAAGATGACTTCTGAGAAGATTGAGGGGGAGGAGAGAGAGAGAGAGAGAGAGAGAGAAAACGAAGCTGAGGGGAGAAAGTTCCTCTACTGAGTCTGCAAGGCTCACGAAGTCTGCTATCAGGGCTTCCCCTAGACAAACACTCAGTATGATGAGTTGAGGGCAGTCAGGATAAACTACTTGTAGACTAGGAACTATGACATAGACAATGTCATTTCTCTCCCCTTAGAGGAGTTGAAAGAACTATTGATTCAAATCAAAGAAGAGAGACGAAAGAAAAGATTATACAAGCATGAGTCTACTCTCTCCTCCGTTCAAGAAAGTCCCGCACATGAGGATGTGGTTCAACAAGAACCGCAGGTAGATAAAGAAGAAGACAAGATCAAGATGATCAACTACCTGAGTGCCACATGCTTCTATGAGGCATATGCACTTCTTCTCTTATCCTATGACTATATTGAGTTTGAGTATCTCAACAACTTGAACTTGAGATATTCAAGGAAAGAAAGATCACCAAAAGGAAGAAGCTGCAAAGTCAAGAGCCATCATCCAAAAAGTATAAAGAAATCTATAGACAGGGAGAAGATGATAAGCTTCTTGAAGCTTTATGGATTCTTGGAAGGAGACTTGGCCCTATGTCTCTGTCCACTATGGATGAGCATATTAGGGTAATCAAGCAGAAGATCAAAAGTGGAGAGCTAATGGACTTACACTCCCTTCCAAGTCAAGCTCCACCTGAAGTGGAGGTTAAGGTTGAACAACTTGAGAAAACACAACCTAGACTCGTGCTGAGACTCAGGAAGCTTCATCTTCTCATCCACAGCAGGGCAAACTCCCTCTTCTTCTAAATATGTGAGAGAGGAAGACCAAACTGAGAAAGACAAAGAAGATGAACCAAGTGGTGCAGGCTAGTCTTCTCAATTAAAAGGAACAAAAAGGAAGGAAAGGATGGCTTCAAAGCCAAGCCAAAGAAGAAGAAAGAAACAACCTTTTCCAAACCTCCGGATGAGTCAGAACATCCTGAGGATGTGCAGCCAGAGGTGCTCCATCATCTCCCATTCAAACAGCTTCTCTAGCATCAAGAAGACCCATCTTGTCCTAGACATACACCACAAATCCGGAAAGATGGCATGTCATTAGAGAACAAGGCGTTGAGGATGTCTACACATGGCAAGACATGTTCAATCTGCCTCTGCATGATCTATTTGATATGAGAAGAGACTTTGAGAGTTTGAGTGATCCAGATCATCTCTTGAAGAAAGGGATGGTCATCACCATAATCAGGACTATTAATATCTGAAGTCTTCAAAGTGTTTTGGTAGCATCGCCTAGGGGGAGTTTGTAAGGATTATATGTTAAGGCTGATGCAACTCAAACACTTAAGTCTCCTGCATGCATGCACAAGTGCATTGAAGAAGAATGGTTTAAAAGTTTCACACCAGCAACATAAATACTCTAAGTGTGAAGTCTTATGAAGCCAAGACCAATATCTTCCGAAGCAAAAGATGAAGGCTTTCGAAGCTTCAGAGACTAAGTCTTCTGAAGCCACACGTGATGATAGATTTCTTCCGAAGACTTTTAGTATACATGCTTTATCTGATGTGCTTTACATAAAGCTGGACCCCTTTCCGCTGCAACTCTGTAAAGTCACCAACTTGCATGAGTTGTGAAAAGGTCTATGCTTTTAGTAACTGTACACTGAGGTCTTGAGTCGGTAACTTTCTACTTCATGTACTTTATCCTTTTTGTAATATATTAAGATGTGAGCTATGGCATGTCATTGTCACAAGTCAAAAGGCAATTTGCCATTTGACTCTACAATTGATTTTGTTTGTGTCTAGTCAATTGTATCCAGCTGGCTTTCATAGTATGGTCGGTTGTAGGATGTGGTTATGAATCTCAAGTACTTGGAACTTTCCTATATCCTTGTAACACTTGTAATAGAACTTGAGAAGGCAATATACTGCAATCTTGAAAACCATCTCCTTGTGTATTTTGCTATCTTGTTCTGTCTCTTATTTACTTGTGTTCTTAGTATCATTTCTTGTGGTTAATCCGGTTTCACTGTTTGATTAGTCAAGTTAATCTCCTTATTGTGTTGTTGTGTTTTAAGTGACCACCCTTCACCGTCCTGCAAAAGACTATAGTTGAGCAACTGGTAAATGGAAGAAATGATAAAGATAAAACAAGATTAGGTTTTACACATGAACCTATGTCTAAATAAATCTCTAATACTTTACGAGAAAATTTCAATACTCATGACCATTCACCATAAAATAAAGCTAAACTAAAATAATTTCAACAGAAGAAAAAGCTTGATCAAAAACTATTGAAAGAAAAGTTGAAAAAAAAAATTTAAATATTCGAGGAGAAAGATTCAAAAAAGATTAATAATGTCCATCCAATCAAAGTAAAATCTTATGAACCTCGTCTAAAGAGTAAAAAACTATCTGTTCCAAAAAGTGAATGTGTCATATAGAAGTGTGAAATTGACCAAGAGATTAATCTCAAAATAAAAGGAAAATGTCAAGAAGAGAAATCAGACACTCTATCTTCTGATGATTCAAGCTCAAATGAATTAACTCAAAACAAAGAGTGTGAAAAAGAATATTCTCAAGATTCAATTAAGTCACAAAACATTAAGGAGTCATCAACAAATCAAAGAAGAAGAAAACTAACTTTAAAAGCTAAACAGTCTGAATAAAACAAACTCAACAAAACATTAAGAAGTCATCAAGAAATCAAGAAGAAGAAAACAAATTTAAAAGCTGAACAGTCTGAACAAAACAAACTCGAGTAAATTAAACCTGTGAAGTTTGTATGAGGAGGAACTTTTGACATGAACACAATTTCTGAAACAATATCAAAACCAAAGAAGAAATCTAACTCTGATTTGACAACAGGTTTAGGTCCTAAGTCTTCCGCTATCCAACATAGATTTGTATCTAAGGAGTTAAAGAATTGTGCAAATGTTCAAAAACAAACCCAAAAATTCAAAAGACCAAACTTACACAGCAAAAGCAAAAGCTTAACCAGTCTACTCCTAAATCTAAACAAGATCTAATGTGGCCTCTACATCTATGGTTAAGAAAATATTGTGATATATGTGATGTGTACAATCATAACACATCTGAGTGTCATTTTAACAAATACAGTCACATATGTGATATGACGAATCACAACACAGTTAATTGTTATTTTGACAAATACTGTGCGTTGTGTGATGAAAGGAATCACAAGGCAGTTGATTGTTACTTCAGGAAGAACTCACCTAGAATGGATTTTGATAATCAAGGATATGCTAATCCAAAGTTTCAAAGAAATTATTATAATGGATTTCAAAATTTGTCAAAAACACCTTCTCTTGGTTTGAGATCTTTTAGAAGAATCAATTCTAATTATGATAATCAATATAACTACAGATCACAACAGTATAATCAAGAACCTCTCATTCCTCGCTCTATGCAAATGAAAAATAAAACATACAATAAGAAATTTATTTATGATGCTTCAAACATGGTTCAAAATTTCTTGATAATGATATTGAAAACAAATTTAATATTTTGAAAACAAAAAAAGAAAGATAGTCAAAATGTTTTCAAAAGAGGAGTTGAAAATCATAAATCTCAACAGAATCCTGATATAAACAAACTCTATTTCAAACAGATTATCATCATAGACAATTTTGGCTTGGGTTACTACCTCATCTTAAATATATTTGAATGCAGGTATGCCCACAGACACCAGTAAACACATAGTATGTTCACAGTGGCTGTAGCCAGCACATGACAGGCAACCAAGCATTTCTTCAAGATTTTAAACTAAAAGATGGTACTCATGTTGCATTTGGTGGAGATTCTGGAGGAAAGATAATCGGTGAAGGTATGGTATCTAACGGAATAATAAGTTTTGACAAAGTCAACTACTGTGAACAATTGAATCTCAATCTTTGAGTGTTTCACAAATATGTGATAAATCGTACTCAAATTTATTTAATGATTCTTATGTTATATCTTAAAGCCAGGTTTTCAGATCAGCAAAGAATGGGTTGTTGTCAAAGCTATTCGTGACAGAGATGTCTACAAACTAGACATGTCTCAAGTTGATCCGTCTACAGAAACAACTTGTCCCATTGCTCGGGCATCTAATGATGAAAGCCAGCTTTGGCATAGATGTCTTCGTCATTCAAACATCAAGAACATGAACAAGTTTGCAACAGGAAACCATGTTATTGGAATTCCTTCAAAGAAGTTCACAACATCTGACCTCTGCAAAGCATGTCTGAAGGGAAACAAACATAGAGCTCTTATAAAACCAAACAAATAAGCTCAAACTCAAAACCTTTAAAATGTTACACATGGATCTATTGGTCCTGTAAACATACAGAGTATTGGGAAGAAATCGTATTGTTTAGTCATCATTGATGATTATACATGGTTTTCTTGGGTTTTCTTTCTTCATGCAAAATCTGTAACAGTTGATCTTTTAAAAGAATTTATCATTTAAGTGGAAAATCAATTAGATCAAAATGTTAAAATAATTAGAAATGATAATGGAACCAAATTTAAAAATGCTAATATTGACAATTTTTGTGCAGCCAAATGAATAGCTCGTTAGTTCAGTGCTCCTCGAACTCCACAACAAAACAAAGTTGCAGAAAGGATAACATAACTTTAATTGAAGCTGCCCGAGCAAGTTTAGCTGATGCAATGATTCCTATTACATTCTGGGATGAAGCAATATCAACTACCTGTTTTATTCAAAATCGTACTCTATTGGTTATGGACAAATAGAAAACTCCTTATGAGTTAATGTTTGGCAGGAAACCCAATATGATTTCTAAATCTTTTGGATGTCCTATATTGATTTTAAATTCAATGTTTATCTGAAAAATTTGATTCAAAGTCTGACGATGGATTCTGTTAGTATCAGTGATTTAAGTTTTATTAATTAGAGTAGATTGCAGCGGAATTCGAACAATGAATTAGACAATTTAGCAAGAACTCAATTGATATTCAATGGAATAGTACACGGTTATAGAGAGAGTGAGAATTCTACAAAAGGTATTTCTTTCAAATGCTTTCGTGGTGGCTGAAAGTCACACGTTACAATTAGGTCGACATTCCTTATATAAGGAATGTGACGTCTGCTGATGTCACTTGATAGTGACATCTAACAGAATTATACAAACAACTGAAACTATGCAAACTACTGAGAATTGTTCTCAACAACTGATCACATCTCAGAGAATGCTAAGTACAAGAACATAACACTACTGAACTAAAAACTACTCAAACTATAAACTACTGAAAGGTAAATTACAACTACTGAAAAGGACAACCATCACAACTACTAAAGTTAATAACTTCAGCTGTTGTGACAACTACTAATCACTCTTGTCTTAGTCTTTTGTCTTCAGTCCTTGTTCTTCAACTTTTATTTCAGACGTTGTCTTCAGCTGATAGCTTCAGACTTTGTCTTCAGTACTTTACTTTCAACTTTTTCTTCAGTAGAAATCTTCAAATCTTCTCTTCAAACTTTGTCTTCAGACCTTGTAATCAGTTGATGTCTTCAGCTATTGTGATCTTCTTCAGCAATGTAATGTCTGTGGGACTTGGAGGTTTTTCTGATCAGGCTTATTGGTTCTTTTGGTCCAACAACTCCCCCTGAACCAATGCAGCCAAAACCGCTAAGTTTATTGATGATCCCACTTATTCTTTAGCAGAAACACCTCTTGATCAACTTCAGAGGTAATCATGTAAGCACAGGCCGGGAAAAGGTTTCTGATCTTTTGATTGGCTAAGTGTGGAAGGGAACTCTTTCTTGGGAAACTGGACACAGAGTCTTGTCCCAACCATGAAACCTAATTCCCATTGATGAGTCTGTAAGACTCTCTTGCATAGGCCTCAAGGAGAACAACTTGTTCCTCCTTGGTGAGTTCTTCTGCTTCTCCCTCAAAGAAGAAGTCAGGGCCATAATATTCAGACAGATACCTTACTGTCTTCCCATTCTTCAACTCAACAGTTGTGATCTCTCTGTATGCGAATTCATCTGGATGAGAGCCTTCTAAACAACTGGAGTTCACTCTTTTGAAGATCTTCAAGTCTCTTGTATAACAGCCCCTTCTTGATCATTTTGTTCTCAAGTAGAGATTGAGGGGTTGTCTTTGAGTTGTTTGCTCTCTTGAATTCTTTTATAATCTCCCAGGTGAGACTACCATAGCCAACATAATTGTAGCATTAAAGTCTTTTTCACTTGGCCATGATATCTACTAGGTATGTTCTTCTTGTGTATTCTGGAACTTACCCTGGGGTATGGCCAAATCCTCACTCTTTCTCTTTGATGTTGGATTGTATCCTAAGACTATACAGCCTCAGAGCTTGTTTCTTCATTGCTTGAATGGATGAGACTGAGGGAAGTCCTTGTCAACCATTTTGAGAAATTGCTCATCATGCTGCTTTTGATGTTCTACTTCTTCTTCATCTTCACTTTCACCATTTGCATTTGCAAGTCAGGTGTGATCATCTGTTGACTTCTGGGCTCAGGTGTTTTAAGTTTGAGAACAGTAGAGATTGGCAGACTATCTTCATTCTCATCCTCTTCTTCTTCTTCTCTACCCTCACAACCCTTCTCTCCTCCTTCTAGGTGTATCACTGGGTGTGGTTTGAGATGGGTTTTGGGTAATGGAATTGGTTTTGTGGGTTGAGTTGTGGGTAGTTTTTGTTAGGGATAGAATTAGCAGATTTTAGAGATGATTGCTTTGAGGGTTGTTTTTGAGTGGGAGTAGGAGAAGGCTGATCTAGCACTTAGTGGTGAGTTTGGCTTTTGAGAGCTTTGCCATCTCAGTTCTCTTCCCAGCACCTACTTCATCCAGTGCTTCGATGATCAACCCTTTGTTGAGCTTCCATCACAACAGTTTTCTTGGTTATTTCCAAGATATTGTCTGTGGACCAGACTTCATCTCTATCAATGATCTTCCTAGATATTTGGCCAGAAACCTGATCATAATCTCCAACCTTTCCCTATCCATCACACTATAACTAGCCCATCTTGCTTGAATTTCATTTATCTCTAGCCTTCTGATCTCAACATCTAAGTTGGCTGTGTCATGACCCTGTCTGAAGAGCTGATCTATTATTTTGTCCATAGATCTGCTATGAGATTCATCAGCTTCTTTGACTAGATCTTCTAAGGACGTTTCTCCATCAGACTTTGACTCAGCACTTCTCTTCCTTTTGTAGGTGATCAGCTGATCTTTCTGCTCTTTGTCTGTGCTCAGCTCTTGCACTGTGATCAGCTGTTTCTCTGAGATCAGTTCTTGTTCTTTCTCTAACTCCTTTTCTTTTTTTTGGTTCTTTCTCATATTCTACTCTCTTCCTTTTCCTTTCTTTCACTGCCTTAGACTTAGTAGTCTCCCCCTTTTTGGGTGCATTGGGATCAGGGGCTTGAAAGGCAGAAAGTGACTTGTGAACAGCATCAAGGAGTGTTTGGAGATTTGAGGAGATCCTCTCATCAATGGCTTTATATACTATCTCAGCGATGATGGGAGTGATGAGAGGTAAGGAGCATTGAAAGGTTGCAACCATCTCCTCAGAGGGTGTTTGTCCCTGAGAGGTGGTGCCAAAAGCATGGCTGGTGGCTTAGTTAAGTGTATCGGCTGTGTGTTTGGTGAACCTTCAAATGAAGGTGCCATCTGTGGGTTTATTAGGGCAGATGGACTTTTATCCTGAGACATTTTGGCTAGCAGTTCTTTGAGTCTGCTCACCTCAGTCTCTAGATTGTGTTATGGGCTAAGACATCAAAGAAAAAGCCCATGTCATCATCAGTTTTTGCTGAATCATCTGACCTCCTGATTAAATCAGGATGTACATGCCCTGAGTGTAGATCAGTATATGCATGTGCCCCTTGTTCTTGGTTCTGGGGACTTCCTGCCTCTGGACTTTGTCCTTCATTGGCAGTTGCCTCTAGTGAGTCTTATATATGGTACTAACTTCATCCTGTTCATTTGCTGAATCAGTAGAAGTGGCAGCCAGACCAGATGTTCTAACCTCCTCTTCTACACTTGGAGATTGAACATTATAACCCCTGTGTTGTGCGTTATCAACAGCATTTTGGTCCTCCCCCTCAGTCGTTGAGGTATTCCCGGTGTTAATTGGTTTCTAGGGAGGGGGTGAGGAAAGCAGCTGACTCAGCACTTTAGCAATTATAAGGGTTGGGCGTTGAGGGGCGGTTGTATTTGGAGATTGGTCAGAAGCAGATTGCACCCGGGGTGAGAGATGCTCTTCAATGGTAACCTTCTCAACTGAGATAGGTTCTAGTAATGTGGTATCCCCAAATTTGGTTGCAACAGGATCCTGTGGAGAGGATACATGTGCGGTTTCAGTTGGTTGAGTCTCTGACATGACTGGGGGTTTAGAACCAGTATGTGTTTCCTGTATTGGTGGTACAGGGGCATCCTCAGGGGACTCATCTCCCTGAGTAGCCTTTTTGGGCTTTTGGGGTTTGGGTTTGGTGGGGACTTTGGATCTGGAGGTGGAGGTTGTGGGTTCCTCTGCTTGGGTTTGAGCAGCCGGGCAACCCCTTTGAGAGTAGGGTCAGAGTTATGCCTCGAGTATACCTCAGCTAAGACAGCTGGAGCAGGACTCAAGACCACAAGGCCTTCAGATTTTAATTGATTTAAAATTATGGCCATCAGAAACTGGGATATAGTAGCCATTTGTTTGTCACAGGTTTCTGAGCCAGATCCTTAAGTTCCAGAAACACTATCTCAGAAAAATTTAGAGTTTGTCGATCAAAGATAGAGTACTATACCTGTTGCCATCTTGAGGACATCTAATCCCATGAAGATGTCTTTGAAGCAAGGCAGACATTCACATGTGGAAGAGAAGTCTTTCAGCATCATGGTAGTGCTTTTTGAGAATGGTTGTAGCACTTAAGTCTCCTTCATACGCGTTGTTGATGAAAGACATATCAATGGTGCCTTTCGGGTATTCTATAATACAAGTGGCATCATGCAAATTTAGGGTTTTGCGAATGATGTCAGGGGTGATTACCACCTGTTCTGGTTGACCAACGACTGGAGAGTGATTTGGCTATCATTTTCACTAGTTGTTATAGAGACATTGGTCCAGAATTGGTTTAAGGAATCGGGGTATATGGTAGGATTCAAAAGAAAGGCGGTTCTGTATTGGGAATCCACCATAAGATCGATGGCATTATCAAATTTATTCCAAAGGCCGATTCGAGAGGTAGGCAACAATTGTGTCTGGGTTTGAGTTCATGGTCGCCATTGTTGAGAGAGAAAAGGATAGAAAACGGCTAATGAAACGCTCGGCTATAAGTGCAGGTATTTATAGATTAAGAAAAGGCTGAAAAGAAAACGACTGATAGTTGGTGTTGTCATTAGTTGTATGAAAAAACTGAAGACTTGGTTTTAACTATCAAACATTTGAAACAAACTAAAGACTTGGTTTTGGTCATCCGTAGTTATGAAACTACTGAAAACCTTGGTTTTGGCTTCAGTTGTAGGAAACAACTGAGGACTTGGTGTTAGTCATCAGTGGTTGTGAAACTACTAAGACATGGTTTTGTCATCAGTTGTTTAAGGTGAAACAGCAGTTTGTGGAAACGATTGAAGAGAAAATTCTCATCAGTAGTTTTCGTCAATTCTTAGCTTTTCAGCTGTTTATAGTCTTCAACACTTACTCATCAGACTTTTTAGCTGTTTTCAGTTGTTTCATAGGACATCAGTATTATCTGTTTTTATGACATCAGTAGTTGTAATTGCATCAGTTCTTTTAATAGAAAGTACAGTACATTTTAAGTAATTTAGTGTTTAGTAGTTATGAAACCAACTGAGATAAAACTTATCAGTACTTATTTGTGACAGTTTACTAATGGTCATCAGTACTTCTTTACTGAGATCATCAGTAGTTGTCACTTATTCTAGCTGCAGCATACCAAGCCTTAACACAAGGTTTTGGAAAGTTGAACTATCCAAATGCTTAGTAAATATATCTGCAAGCTCATCAGCACTTGGCACAAACTTTGGATCAATCAGACCTTTTTCAAAACAATCCCTAATAAAATGGTGTCTGATCTCTATATGTTTGGTCCTAGAATGCTGGACTGGATTCTTGACAATACACAGAGCTGAAGCACTATCCATTAACAATAGAGTCTTAGTCTATGTAATGCCATAATCCAATAATTGGTTTTGAAGCTAGAGTACCTGAGATGTACAACTTGCAGCAGCAATGTACTCTGCTTTAGCAGTGGATGTAGCAACAGATGTTTGTTTCTCACTCTACCAAGAAATCAAACAGTTGCCTAGGAATTGACATCCACCAGAAGTTGACTTTCTGGTTAACTTACACCCTGCGTAGTCACTATCAGAAAAAAAAACTAATTTGCAAGAGTGTCCAGTGGAATACCAAAGACGTAGAGATTATGTACCTTGCAGATATCTAAAGATCCTCTTGACTGCAATCAAATGAGACTCTTTAGGAGCAGCCTGAAATCTAGCACAAACACAAGTTGCAAACATAATATCTGGTCTAGAAACTGTTAAGTACATCAAGGACCCAATCATACATCTGTAACGTATTTCATAAACAACTTTACCTTTCTGATCAACATCCAGTTGTGTGGTGTTGCACATGGGAGTAGAACAGGGCTTACAGTTTTGTAAATCAAACTTATTCAAAAGATTTTTTTGTATATTTTGACTGATGAATTAAGGTTCCATCAGCCTTTTGTTTGATTTGTAAGCCTAGAAAAAACTGTAATTCTCCCATTGCACTCATTTCAAACTTTTGTTTCATTAAACTTGTAAAATCATCACACAACTGGGGATCAGAGGATGCAAAAATTATATCATCAACATAAATTTGAACAAGTAGCTTATGCTGATCCACTTTCTTAATAAACAAAGTTTTATCTATGGAGCCTCTAGTGAAATTATTTTGAAGAAGAAAATTTGAAAGTGTTTCATACGAGGCTCTAGGAACTTGCTTCAACCCATAAAGAGCCTTATCAAGTTTATACACCCAATCAGGATGTTTATTGTCCTCAAAACCTGGTGGTTGACACACATAAACCTCTTCTTTTATTTTTCCATATAAAAAAGCACTTTTGACATCCATTGAAAAACTTTAAGATTGTGGAATGCAGCATAGGCTAAGAACAATCTAATTGCCTCCAGTCTGGCTACAGGGGCAAAGGTTTCATCATAATCAATACCTTCTCTTGTGAAAACCCCTATACAACTAGTCTAGCCTTGTTCTTGACAATAAGCCCATTTACATCAGTTTTATTCCTAAACACCCACTTAGTGCCTATTGCACACTTACCTGGGGGTAGAGAACCAATTCCCACACTTGCTGCTTTTTGAATTGAAGTAGCTCAAGTTGCATGGCTTTAACCCATCCATTGTCTCTTAAAGCAACATGATAGTTCTTTGGCTCTAGCTGATTGATGAAGAGAGCATAGAAGCAGAAGTTAGACAATTGACTTCTGGTTGAGACACCTGCATTGATATCACTAATGATATGAGACATGGGGTGATTCTTCAGCTTTTGGTACACTATAAGATCAGTGCAAGTGTTTGTAGCAGGTTCAACAGCAACAGATGTTGATCTAGACTCTTGAAACCAAGTATGAGATGGCAATTCAAATGATGTAGAGTCAGAAATCTCATCAGCATTTGTTGTGGATGGAGCTGCTAAAGCTACAGGAACATCAAGTTTAGTGGACTCAGGCATTTGATCACTAAACTTGAAAAGGTGAGTACTGATATCATCATCATCTTCAGTACCACCAGGTGGAAGACTTGCTGCAGAAGATGATTTATTCACATGATATGCAACAGCTGGAGGTTGATAAGGAATATATTGAAGTATATCCAGCTCAAACAACTCCACAGGGTTTTGTGGAATTTTATCCTTAGGAGATTCATTGAACTTCACATGCAAGGTTTCTTCAACTATCTTTGTTCTGCAGTTGAAGACTCTGTAAGCCTTGCATGTGGATGAATATCCTACAAAATACCCTGCATCCACCTTAGGATCAAATTGTGGAGTTGACCCTTTGTGTTGAGAATGAAACAAAGACATCCAAAGGCTCTGAAGAATGAAATCAAAGGAGCCAAATGATGTAGAGCTTCATATGGATCTTCATCAACCTCTGATTTACTAACACTCTATTCTGCACTTAGCAAGCTGTATTGACAGCTTCAGCCCAAAAGGTCAAAGGCAAACCAGAGTCAGCCAACATGGACCTTGCAGCTTCAATTAAAGTCCTGTTCTTTCTCTCCACTACTCCATTTTGTTCTGGAGTCCTTGGGATGCTAAACTACCTCTTGATTCCCTTTGAGAGATAAAAATCATCAAGTGTATGGTTTCTGAATTCTGTTCCATTGTCACTCCTTATACACTTCACTGATAGGGAATACCGCTTCTCAACATACAACACAAAGTTTATAATCGTCTGAGCAACCTCATCCTTTGAATGCAAGAAGAAAGTCCATACAAATCTCGAGTAATCATCCACAATTACCAGACAGTATTTCTTCTTTGCCATGCTCATCACTCTCACAGGATCAAATA
Organism: Flaveria trinervia; assembly: GCA_025506515.1. Lineage (NCBI taxonomy): Eukaryota > Viridiplantae > Streptophyta > Magnoliopsida > Asterales > Asteraceae > Flaveria > Flaveria trinervia. Next base: position 32,175 of record JACCIX010000910.1, on the reverse strand, counting down.
GATCCATGTGCAGTAACTGCAAGCACGCAGTGGACTTAGGTTCTTCAATAGGAGGGAATGAGACTTTGTGTTGTTTTCCTTTCAAACAAGCAGTGCAGGTTTCAACACAGTGGAACTCCTTTATTGGTAGACCTCTCACTAAACTATTGTGGATCAACTCATTCATGTTTTTGAGATTTACATGACCTAGCCTTCTGTGCCACAGTTTAGATTCCTGAGGAGAGGCTTTGGAGAACAGGCAAGGATGACCCTTCAAATCAGTCTTCTTTGACAAATCTAGGGCATATACTCTTCCAATCCTGTTGGCCTTCAGGAGAGTATGTTCATCCAATACCGTGTCAATCAGCCTCAGAACTGTGAAAGACAGAATCCTGCAGTTCTGGCTTGTGAAAAGTGCAACATGCCCTTTATCACACATCTGACTTACCCTTAATAGATTATACTTGAGATTCTCCACATGGTTAACATCATCAAATCTGATTTCTCCATTAGACACATATCCTTTCCCCATGATGTAACCCTTAGCATTATTTCCAAATGAAACAAATCCCTTCTTACGTTGAGAGTAGTCATTAAGAAGAGAACCGCTCCCTGTCATATGCATAGATCCTCCACTGTCTACATACCAGATGCTTCTTTGGCATGCTGAAGAACCCTGCATTCATGACAAGGAACTAGTTAGGTTTTGAGACCCAAACCTTTTTGGTTTTGGGTCTGTTTTCATCAATAGATTTAACCATAACTTGTTTCTCATGATTAACAGCTGATGATGGTGGAGATGGTGCTGAAACGGATTCCTTGGATTTGGGCTTGGAATACCTTTTCAGTGGTTTGATCACAGGTGCATCTAGTCGGTTAACTCTCCCCAACAAATGTTGAATCATCATAACAAGTTGTGTCTGATTTGTAGCTAAAGCTTTCGGCTCTTGTGACACATCAGTACTTGTTTTTGATGAGTTCTTGTGGCCCACCATTTCCTCCTTGAAATTCACAGACTTAGTCTGATTTTTATCATGAGAAACACTATCAGCTGTTTTATGATAAACCCTATCTTTCTTTTTGGATTTGGGTGAAGCCTTGGGTTTATCAATTTAGGATGACTGTGGTACAAACTTGGTCTCAAACTCATTTTTCATTTCATGAAAACTCAAGATGAATGTTATCATTGAAATGTTCAATGTTAAATTCCTTGAAAACTCTATTCCATCAGTTGTAAATGGTCCAAAGTGGTTATTTGATTTAAATTCATTAACAAACTCATTTAATTCTAATTTGTTTGAATCTTCATGTGTTAATAGGAAACAAGCAGGAGATCTTGGAACCTTCAGTGAAGATTCTGATTCAGATGATATGGATGATACAAGTCCAGATTATCGATTTTTTGCAAGAGACCCTCTATTCTCTATAGAGAATCTTGAGCAACAGAATATTGAGCATCAACAAGTTCCTAGAGATTTTGATATTTCTTAACCTATTCCTAATGATGGACCAGAAATTCACCATACTGAGTCTGGAACTACATCTGTATCCGTAGATATAGATTTGAATGACAAGTTTGATTACATTGTTAATTCTCCAACTTAATTTCCAAATTTTATTCCACATTGCTCAACTCTATTGCAGCAGCTCTCCAACCAGAACCAATCTAATCTGGATGTGAATGTTTAACAAGAAGAGATTCTAACTACTCTTATTCACAAGATACATCCTATTTCTCAAATTATTGGTCCTTTGAATGAAAGAACAACACGACATCACTCTGAATAAGCAAATCTTTGCCTGTACTCATGTTTTCTTTCTCAAATGTTCCCTAAAAACATTACTAATGCTTTGAAGGACAACAGTTGGATTGAAGCAATGCAAGCAGAGTTATTACAATTCAGAAAACAAAAGTGTCGAAACTGGTGGATTTGCTTGAAGGAGAGAACGCTATTCGCACAAAATTGATATTCAAAAACAAATTAAATAACAGAGGAATAATAATTCAACACAAAGCTCGATTATTAGCTCAAGGATACACTTAGGAGAAACGAACAGATTATGATGAAGTTTGCTCCAGTTGCAAGACTAGAAGCCATTCACGTATTCCGGGCATATGCTTCTTATATGAAATTGAAAGTGTATCAAATGGATGTTAAGGGTGCATTTTTGTATTGACCAATCACTGATGATGTGTATGTTAAGCAACCTCAAACTTTCGAAGATGCTAACTTTCCTTATCGTGTGTACAAGCTTAGCAAAGCTCTTTATGGTCTACATCAATCCCGAAGAATCTGGTATGAAACATTGTTCCAGCACACTTGATCCAACATGGATATACACGAGGGAAGATTGGTCCTACTTTATTCATCAAGAGGGATGCATCTGATCTTCTTTGTGTACAAGTGTATGTGGATGATATCATCTTTTGATCAACCAGTCAAAAACTTTGCTCAAAATTTGAAAAAATCATAATATCTTGTTTCCAGATGAGTTCTATAGGAGAAATCAATTTCTTTCTTGGATTGCAAGTTACACAATCTGCAGATGGTGTTTTCATCAATCAAGCGAAGTTTATTCGTAAGCTATTCAAGAAATTTAAGCTGCAAGATTGTCAATCCATTCGAACTCCAACTGACATAAACACCAAGATTGATCCTAATCCAAAAGGAAAATCAATAAACCAAACATTATATAGATCTATGATTGGATAGACCTGACATAATGTATGATGTTTGTGTTTGTGCCAGGTATCAGTCATACTTGAATGAATCTCACCTTATCGTTGTCAAACGCATATTCAGATATCTCAAAGGAAAACCAGCTCTAGGGTTATCGTATCCTTATGAAGAAAACTTCGAGTTACATGAATATTCTGATAGTGATTATGTGGGATGTTGTCAAGATAGAAAATCTACCATGGGTGGTTGTCAGTTTTTGGGTCCTCGATTAGTCTCACATCAATGTAAGAAAAAGAAAAAAATCTTAGTCTCAACTGTAGAAGTTGAGTACATTGCTGCCTCAGCAGGATGTTCTCAAATTCTCTGGTTGCAAAATCAACTACTGGATTACGGGTTCAATTTTCTTAAAAATCCTATCCACATTGATAACACTACTGCTATGTTTATTAAAGCTAATCCTGTCCAACATTCCAAAACAAAACATATCAAGATTCAATATCATTTTCTCAAAGACAACTCTGAAAAAAGTTTAATCATTTTGAATCAGATATCAACAAAAAAACAATTTGCTGACCTATTTACCAAAGCTTTCTTACCAAGAAGGTTTGAGTATTTATTTGAGTCAATTGGTCGGATTAATTATGTTGAAAACTAATTCATCTTTTTCAAAATGATAATAACCCTCGCTCATTTTCTTAAACAAATCAAAAGTTAAACCGTCAAAGTTAACTGCCTGATTTGGTATATTGTGTGTGCGTGTGTGTTAAATGAAAAAGAAAATACAACATTAGAAGTTGCCAAAACAATGAAAATATTATAAAATTAAAATGCAAAAATGTAGTTTAATTATTATAACTGTTTGGATTGAATCTACCTTTGCAATATGTGAGAAATGATAGTACATCAGTTTAATCAGTATTCATATTTCACTCGCTAATTTAGTTTGACATGATATGATTTGCAGGCAAGATCATGTTATTATACTGAAAAAGTAAATTCTTATGATTAAACTAAATCATCTATGCATTTGTGTATGTCCATCTTAGTTCTAATGAGTTTTTTTTTCTTTTTTGATTGATTGCTTGTAGTCATAATCTCACACCTTGAAATAATATGTGTAACCATGAGATCTATTTAATGCATGTGTTCACTTCTCAGTTATGAGTCATCATAGACCTAAAGTGATAAGCTATCCTTTGTTGTAAGTCATTACAAAACTGGATATTCTCACCTGATGCAAAAGATGCCAATATGCACAATCCATTCTAAAGTCCGAATTGGATGCCCTATAATTCTTATGAACCATATCTACCTATTTCTTTATGAAACTGATTCGGGGATTACCTAATGGCTTGTCCATGGTGGTTTTATCAAAGATTATCAACTGGTTTAACCATGATGATTCTCTCGTTGACCAATACATGAGTTCTGGTTATACACATATGACAGGTTTTAAGTTGAGTAAAGTGCTTGCTTGCATACCTTGACGAAGGTTGAACACTCTAAGTCTAAGTGTGGATTACGTAATGTCATATCTAATCCAACCTTAATAAATCCAAGAATTGAAAAAGTAAGTGTACTGATTCTTTTGCCAAAGTAGTCATTGTCTGTCCTTAGATCTCGTGTAACGCCCCGAATAAAGTCTAAACGAGCCAACTAATAATAATGAACTTAGCCGAGATTATTTAAAGAAAATAAGGAGGTAATGGAGTATGGACCGAGTTAACTTTTCGGGTTATGTGTTTAGCGAGTTAAAGGTCCCGAGAAGACCCGGTACAGATAAACAGATCAGCTTGAGGAACTCTTATTTGCAACTCAACACCCTAATTCTAGAGAGGGTGTAGAGAGAGAAAGTGGAGAGAATTGAAGATTCAAGGCTCGATTGATCACGTAATTGAAGATCGGTATTCATGGGCATCCAAACAATAATAAAACACCAGAATCAAGGTAAGAAACATCATTTAATCATTCTTTTTGAAAGTGGAAAAGATTCGCCCAAAACTCACATTATTGTGTAAGAAAACATGTGAGAAGCTTAGATATAACTTATCTGGTGATAAACCAAGGTTTTGGATGTCAAAGATTGAAGTTTTGGGTCAAAAATGGTTTGGTTCGTAATTTTCAGCCCATTCTACGAAATTAAGGTTCATCCAGTGAAATTGTGTAGTCATCTAGTGAAACTATGAAACATCCCGTGGAACTATAGTTTCGCAGGTAGTTTCGCATACATGGTAATCGAATGAAAGTTGGGCGAAACTGGTAGCAACAACGAACATGCTAGCGAAACAAGAAGTGAAACTGCTAATCTGGCAAGGAAATTAGCAGTGAAATTAGGCAGTATTTAACTCCTTTGAGTTTTAACTTATCTGCAGGCTATGTAGTGTGACCCTTATTTTGAAAGCTTGATTGAGAAGCTACTCATCAAGTGCAGGTAAGTTCTAGATCCCCTATTTAAAGGTTTTGAACTAATTCGGGCTGGAAATGTTGATCTTGTATGCCCAAGACACATACAAGATTGATGTGGTTAGTACATTATGATCCAAGTCGGGTCATACCCAATAACAAGCTATACAAACACCAATAAATATTTTTTTGTTGATGAGATCATACAAATAATATTGACACCATTTAGAAAATGGGTTTTCTAAAACTTTGCTTTTGTAATAGAACAACATTATATGGATAATTTGTTCATGAAAATTATTTGTTTCATTATTTAAGTGAGTTAAATAATAACAAAAAAAATGTGTTAATTTTATAAAATTAAAAGAGTTTTTAATTTTATAAACTTAGGGGTCAAGAGTGTAAGTGTTTTTATAAAAATTGAAATGGGGGAACTCATTTTAACCAAGTTTCAGCAGCCCCATTGTGGGGTTGTGTGGAATATTTTTGTCTTGGGTTCTACAAGACATTACTCTTGCTTGCACTCTTCCATCTATCTATTTCTCTCATACACACAAGAGCAAGTTCCTTTTTTTTCTCTCCCTTGGCTGAAATTTCGTCTTTTGAAGGCTAAAATTTGGGTTTTGGCTTGATTATTTCGGATTTGCAAGAAGGTATTAAGTTGTGGTGTTCTTCTACCTAACAATTAGGTGTTTGCTAAGGCTTGTGGGTATACAAGCTTAAGGACTCCTATTTTGGAGGCTAGACATTCAAGAAGCATCATCTTCTTCTTCTCATCCTTACTACAATATCTTGTTCGTGAAAGGTAGTTTCAAGAACACCCTATGGTTGCATTTTCGTTTTTGATAGCATTTCATTTAACATACTTATGATCCTTTGTTTATGGGTTATGTTTTTGGTTAATATGGTTCATACTTTTAGAATATAAAACACCTTTTAACCTATAATATCTTTTGTGTTTTTATAGTTTAAAAGGTTAACGAGCTTTGATAAACATCTTACAAAACCCAACAATGGCATCTAGAGCTGGTTATGTGGAATACTTGCTTCAAAAGTTCTTGAAAAGTTAGTTTTCATGGACTTTTTCAACCAATTAGGGGATGTTTTGTTATGGATGGATTAATCCCTTATGTTTCAAGGTTTAATCTCACATGCCTTAGTATAAACCATGAAAGATTTACATCAAATGGTTGATTGTATTGTTTGGACAAAACCCTAAAGTTTTGGTTCATGTTGGCCAGAACTTTAAGGTTAATAAAAAGGGTTCATTATTATTCTTGAATGTTGTATATGATACAGATTTTGGTGCATAACATAGCCTTGAGGTTATGTGTTTTGGATTTAGTTGATTGTGATTTTGTCATGTTGGTTTTGATTCTTGAAAGGGTTGTAATATTTGTGTTTATATTTTGGGTTGCAATTTGTTTATTCATTGGTTATGTAATAAATAGATTAGGTGCATTTCCTTTATTAGAAAAATTGTATTAGGATATGATTTTGTAAAAGAAGATGCACAAGATGAAGACCCAAAAGGAAGGACACAAAAGACATGGACACTTGAAGCATTTGGATGTGGATTCAAGTGGGAGTTCATGGACATATATGATGTGTCATTGTTAACTCTTAGGAAAGACCTTATGACAATACTTGTGCTGGCAAACAAGTGTAGTTAACTTAGTGGCTATGGTTATGCACTTATGTTTGTATGATTATGCTTGTTTGATTGTTTGTTGTATGGTTGTTGTTTGATATTTGGATATGCATTACAAACTCATTAAGAAACTTAACAAGCTGAAAATTGATGGTTCTTTATCATTAAGTGGTTAATAAAAGGTTATTAAAATGATTAATGATTTTAGTAAATGGGATTTTATTAAAAATGAACCATAAGGTACCTTGTATTTGAAAGCATGAAAATATAAGGTACATAGAGTTTTCTAAACTAAGATTATGAAAACTTAAAATTCCTTTTATAAACAAGTCAAACACCATCCTTTTGCTCAACACTTGAGTCACATGGAAACTCTTAATAGGATAAAGGTCATCTAACCATTTTTAAGGAACTTGTGATTTGAGGTGGGGATACCATATTTGTGGGATAAAGGTCACCTAACCACCTATGTTGGAAAATTCACATGTATGTGTAAGTAGGGTATTGATTTTCAAACCATGTTTAATGGATCACCTACAATATGGTTTACAAAGGTGTTGATTAAATAAACGTGCAGACCACACATATAATGTTTAAGTTGATCCCATACCCTAGAAGTTGCAAAGGGTTGCAATTGTCAAAACGTTGACTACGTTGTTAATTTAAATAATGGGATAAAGGTCACCTAACCACTATTTAAATGTAATGTTGGATTCTAAAATTTTAAAACTATGTAAGACACATAAAAGGGCTTTGATTATTAAAATATGAACAATATCGAAAATACTAAAATTGAACTTTGTTAAATTTTGTAGATGGCCACCAACAATAATGAAAATAATGTTATGCCATCCGCTCACTCACTATCACTAAGAACCATCCTCCAAAAGGAATGTCTAAACCATAACAACTTTATAGATTGGTTTCGAAACTTGACAATATGGTTATGTTTTAACTTTTATTGAAAATGAAATTCATGTTTCTTTAAATGGCATATTTTATTTTAAAGCTATTCCTATTAATGGTATTTATGAATTGGTTCATGAAAACACATTATATGATAGCTCATTGTACCAAACCACCATAAAGAAACTCAAATGGATTTGATTGATACCTATCATTGGCATTGCCGTCTTGGTCATATAAACTAGAAATGCATACAAACACTTCAAAAGAACGGTCTTTTAAAAGCAAGAGAATATGATTCATTTGATGTATGTGAATCTTGTTTACAAGGTAAAATGACTAAGGCACCTTTTACAAGGTAAAAGGACTAGGCATCATACATTCGGATGTATATGGTCTTTTTAAGTCAATGACTAGGTACCATGGAAGATACTTCATTACCTTTACCCATAACTATATTCTATATGGTTATGTCTACTTGTTAAGACACAAAGACCAAGCTTTTAAAATGTTCAAAATCTTCCAGAATGAATTAGAAAATCATCTCAACAAGAAAATAAAAATTCTCCGCACCGATAGAGGAGGTGAATACCTAAGATATGCTTTTAGAGATCATCTTAGAAGTTATGGTATCGTCTCACAACTGTGTCCACCTCGAACACCACAACACAATAGTGTGTTCGAGAGGAGAAATCGAACTCTCTTAGATATGGTTCGATCTATGATGGCTAAAAGCTCATTGCCTCTATCATTTTGGGATTTCGCTTTGCTTTCCACAGCCCGTATCTTGAAAATTGCCCCAACCAAGAAAGTGGAAACGATACCTTTTGAAATATAGCATGGAAGGGTTCCATAACTATCATATTTAAAGGTATGGGGTTCTGATGCTTATGTTAAGGTTCCCACCTCAAACAAGTTAGAAAGCCGTCCACTATGTGTATCTTCATGGATATCCTAGAGATTCTATGGGATATTATTTCTATGATCCATTGGAACAAAAGGAATTTGTTGCCAAGAAGGCTGAGTTATTAGAAGCTAAGTTCCTTACGAATGGAACTGTTGGACCAAAAGAACCAATGAGCCTGATCAGAAAAACCTCTAAGTCCCACAGACATCACAACAACTGCTGAAGACTTGATCAGCTATTTGACAAAGTCTGAAGACTTCAACAGCTGAAGACTAAAGTACTGAAGACTTCAACAGCTGAAGACCAAAGTGTGAAGATCAACAGCTGAAGACTAAAGTACTGAAGACTTCAACAGCTGAAGACTAAAGTATTGAAGACTTCAAAAGCTGAAGACTAAAGTACTAAAGACTTCAACAGCTGAAGACCAAAGTCTGAAGATCAACAGCTGAAGACTAAAGTACTGAAGATCAATAGCTGAAGTACAAAGACTGAAGACATCAGCTGATGACAACAGCTGAAGTTCAAGTACAAGTACTGAAGCCCTCAGAGTTTGTTACCACAGCTGAAGAAGCATTCTTCAGTTGTTGGGATGGTTTCCTTTTAGTAGTTTTCTTTTAGTTTCAGTATTTGTAAAACGACTGAAGAGCATGTTCTTCAGTCGTTGTAGTTTCAGTAGTTTCTTTTCAGTAGTTGTAGTTATAGTTAACACTTAGTATTTTTGTAAGAAGATGTCAGCTGTTTTGACATCTTCAGTAGTTGTGTTAACTTTCAGTAGTTTGAATAATTCTGTTAGATGTCACTATCAAATGACATCAGCAGATGTCACATCTCCTATATAAGGAATGTTCCACCACGACACTCCTATATAAGGGATGATTGACAAAATTGTAGGTGTGACATTTTGCCACCACGAAAGCGCGTATTAAATGAAATATTTGATTTGCAGAATTCTTCTTTCTATAATCGTTTGTTCTTACTTTGAATATCAATATATTCATGTGAATTGTCTAAATTCATTGTTGATTTCCGCTGCAATACTCTCTAATCAATCAAACGTAGATCACTGATCCACAATTGGTATAAGTAGGTTAATCATTGATCAATCTAACATTGATCATCGAAACTGCTTAATCGTATCTGCATTTGATTGAATTGGCATATTTGCAAGATTGGTTATAGTTAAAATTGAATTTCTGCTACTTTCGTTTTATTGCTTTCTGTTTCTCTGGTCAATTTGGTCTGTTTTTTTTCTTTCTAAATCTTTAAAACTTATTGATTGTTGGTTGAAACGAGAATGAATACTCCTTCTATGACCCTCACAAGACCGGTTCTTCAACCCCGCCTCCGATGCTAGTTAGACTGAGTATAACATCTGGCAATCGGAATCTTCATCACCCTGTGTGGACCAAAAGAACCAATGAGCCGGATCAAAAAACCTTTAAGTCCCACAGACATCACAACAACTACTGAAGACCACAACAGCTGAAGACAACAGCTGATTACAAAGTCTGAAGACCAAGTGCTGAAGACAAAGTCTGAAGACACAAGTGCTGAAGACAAAGTCTGAAGACACAAGTGCTGAAGACAAGTCTGAAGACACAAGTGCTGAAGACAAAGTCTGAAGACACAAGTGCTGAAGACAAAGTCTGAAGACACAAGTGCTGAAGACAAAGTCTGAAGACACAAGTGCTGAAGACAAAGTCTGAAGACACAAGTGCTGAAGACCAAAGTATCAGACGTTGTCACAACAGCTGAAGAGGTCTTCTTCAGTAGTTGTGATGGTTTACCTTTCAGTAGTTTTTTGTTTCAGTATTTGTAAAACACTGAAGAGTATGTTCTTCAGTTGTTATTGTTTCAGTAGTTTCTTTTCAGTAGTTGTAATAATAGTTAACACTTAGCATTTTTGTAAGAAGATGTCAGCTGTTTGACATCTTCAGTAGTTGTGTTACTATCAGTAGTTTGTGATAAATTCTGTTAGATGTCACTATCAAGTGACATCAGCAGACGTCACATCTCTTATATAAGAGGTGTCGACCTAATTGTAATTGTGACATTCCGTTACCACGAAAGCGAATATTGAATGAAATATCTGCAGAATTCTCTCTATCTATAACCGTTTTTGTTCTTACATTGAATATCTTTTTGTTCTTGTGAATTGGCTAATTCATTGTTAGAATTCCGCTGCTATACTCTCTAATCAATCAAACGTAGATCACTGATCCTAACAAGTGGTATCAGAGCAGGTTAATCATTGATTGATCTAACAATTGATCATTGAAACTGCTAATTGATATCTATGTTTGATTGAATTAGCATTTTGCAAGAACTGGTTATAGATTATTGAATTTCTGACGCTTTCGTTCATTTATTTTGAGATCTCTCTTGGTTCAATTGGTTGTTGTGTTTTGTTCTAAATCTGTTATAGCTTAATTGAATTTGATTGAATCTGAGATGACTACTCCTTCTAATGATCCTCACAATACTGGTTCCTCAACCAAGCCCCCGATGCTGGTTAGGACCGAGTATAACATATGGCAGCGAAGAATGCTTCATCACCTGTCTGTTAACAGTTCAGGTTGTTGGACATCTGTGGTACATGGACCACATAAGCCTATGGTGAACAATCGGAAACCAATCAAATGGTTCCGAAGAAGAAGGAACAATACTCTGATGAAGATCGAAAACTGTTTGAGATTGATGCTAAAGCCCATGGAATTCTGGCCATGGCACTGCCTAATGAAATCTATTCAGGGCTTATGCATCATGAAACTGCTCATGATCTCTGGAATGCCCTGAAGGAACAATTCGGTGGCACAGATGAGGTCTTAGCAAACAACAGAGAAATCCTTGCCCAACAATATGAGACATTCTCTCATAGAAAGGGTGAGACACTGACTCAACAGTTTGAGCGTTTTTCCTGCTTGATCTCTGAGCTGAAAATGGTGAAACAGGAATACACCAATAGCCAGATGAATAACAGGTTCCTCAGATCACTGCCTGAGAGATGGGACACATACACTATTGTCCTACGCTCCAGTGCAAATCTGGATAGCCTATCTCTCACCCAACTTCATGGGAACTGCTTACATTCGAAAGAGAGATAGAGCAGAAGAGGAAACTGTCCTCATCAGGAAAGCTCACTGATGACTTTGTACCAGGGAATACTGCCTTGGTTGGTCATGAGTCAGAATATGCTGCATCTGAAAGCAATTATGATGAGCATATTGATTTCTCTTCAAATAGTTCTGATCATGCATTTGTTGGTATTGAGAGTCATTCTGGCAGTAATAGTGACAATCTATGCTTCATCATGGATGATTTGAAAGGAATAGCTGATGATGATCTAGAAGAGATGGATATTCTGAGCCAAATGGCATTGATTAATATCAGATCTCAGAAGTTCTATAAGAGAACTGGCAGGAAATTTCCTGGACTCTCTGGCAAAACCAAAGTTGGTTTTGACAAGAGTAAGTTGAGGTGTCACAAATGCCAAAGGCTGGGACACTTTGCAAGAGAGTGTAGATCAACTGGATCTAACTCTTCTGCACCCTTTGTGACTTTTCCTAGTACTAGTCCACAAAACAGAGGGCAACATCCTGCTGGTTCTGGTCATCATTCACATCCTAGGTCTCCTGCATACTTTGTTCCCCCAGGGTCCAATGTCATATCCTTATCCCTGCTATTATATGCCTCAACCAAATCCTGTTCAAGCTCCAATTGCACAACAACCACAAGCATTGCCTGAACCACAACCTTCCCAATCTCATCAACAAACTCAACCTCAACAACACAGCTTCTTCACCCCAGGAGTTGTTGACTGGAGCAGTTTACCAGATGATTTGTCTGGTCATGAACACTGTTCACTGGTGCTGGTCAACATGGTGGTGACAGTCCCTTTGGAAATCTAGCTCTTATGGCTTTGGATTCTGCTGATACTTCATCTACTAATGCCTCTACACCAAAGTATCACAGGTATCCTCTGAGGCAAAAGCCAAATTATGTTCTGAAACATGCATAGCAGCATTTGCATCTATTAGAGAAGCAAATGTAGCTTTGATTAACAAGAACATTGAGCTAGAACAAACAATTTCCAAAAGAAAAGCTGAATTTGAGTCTGTGCTTAATGAAAAGAATGATGAGATTTACAAACTTAAATGCCAAATCACAGATTATAAGGCTAGGGAAGAGGTACTTCTAGAGAAGTACAAAGATCTCAAAGAAACCCTTGCAGTCACCCAAGTAGAGTGTGATCGATGGGTACAATCATGCAAGGTTTTGAAATGCTTCTTAGTAAGCAATCTGCTTCCAATGTGAAGTTTGGCATTGGTTACAATCACACTGCTCCACCTACAGATTTTACTCCCAGAGCAGAGGTAGAATCTGATGGTGAGAGTAATAACCAATCCATTTCATCATGTGATCTACTTTCTGATACAGCACCATCAAAGTAGAAGTCAGCACTAAGCCCTCTCAGAACCTATCAGCTGATGTTGATGGTTCCACTGCTGACACTCACATGATCAATGAGTTGATCAACTCAGGAGTTAATTCTGAAAGTCCTGAAAGGACTAGAGAGCAAGATTTAACACCTGAAGTTCAAACTCCAACTACTGTCAGTACTGAAAAGAAGAAAACTGTCAGTAGAAAGAGTTTGAAGACTACTAAAGAGGAAGTCAAGAAAGCAAACAATGCTTTCAAAGCACTGAAGAGCAAGTCTTCAGTGTTTCATCCTCTTTAGTTGATGATCAACATAAGATGAAGAAGAAACCATGTGAAGTATGTGGTTTGTTCAATCATCTTACAGATGATTGCTGGTACAAAAGAGGATCCAAACTCAAACATAAAGAGGAAATTAAAGAGAAAATGGTTAAAATGAAAACTGAGTTTGAGACCACATTTGTATCAGCAACATCAAATCCTGTAACCCTTAAGTCCATAAAGAAATCCAAAAAGGAAGGGGTTAAACAGGTAACAGCTGAGATTGCTCAAAAAGAAGGTGCAACATAGGAACTTATCAAACTCCAATGGCAATGTGTCTGATGAGCTGAAAGCTTTATCACAAAATCAGACACAGCTGGTTATGATGGTTCAACATCTATTGGGAGAGTTAACCAATTAGATGTTCCTATGTTGAAACCACAGAAAAGGAGGTCCAAGCCAAGGATTCCTCTTCTTCACCATCTTCTTCCTCTCAGGCTGTTGTTTCCATCAAACCTGTTAGTTTACCATCTGTTGATGAGAACAGGCCCAAACCAAAAAGGTTTGGGTCTCCAAAACTAACTGATTGTTTATAATTGCAGGGTTCTTCAACATGCCAAAGTAGCATCTGGTATGTAGACAGTGGGGGATCTATGCACATGACTGGGAACAGCTCTCTTTTCATGACTACTCTCAAGGAAAGAAGGGGTTTGTTTCTTTTGGCAATGATGCTAGGGGTTACATCATTGGAAACGGCTTTGTCTCCAATGGAGAAATAAAGTTTGATGATGTTAATCATGTGGAAAATCTCAAGTACAATCTCTTGAGTGTCAGTCAAATGTGTGATAAAGGCCATGTTGCTCTTTTCACCAGTCAGAACTGTAGGATTCTGTCATCCAAAGTTCTGCATTTGATTGATAAGGTGTTGGATGATCACACTCTCCTGAGAGCCAACAGGACAGGAGAGTATGCCTTAGATCTTTCCAAGAAAATAGATCTCAGAGGCAATCCTTGCCTATTTTCCAAAGCCTCTTCTCAAGAATCTAAACTGTGGCACAGAAGGCTGGGTCATGTTAATTTCAAAAACATGAATCAGCTAATCCACATAGTTTAGTCAGAGCTTACCAATAAAGGAGTTCCACTGTGATGAAACCTGCACTGCTTGTTTAAAAGGAAAACACACAAAGTCTCATTCCCTCCTATTGAAGAGCCTAAGTCGACTGCCTGCTTGCAATTACTGCATATGGATCTATTTGGTCCTGTGAGAGTGATGAGCATGGCAAAGAAGAAATACTGTCTGGTAATTGTGGATGATTACTCCAGATTTGTATGGACTTTCTTTCTACATTCAAAGGATGAGGTTGCTCAGAAGATTATTCACTTTGTGTTGTATGTTGAGAAGCAGTATTCCCTTCCAGTCAAGTGTATTAGGAGTGACAATGGAACTGAATTCAGAAACCATACACTTGATGACTTCTATCTTTCAAAGGGAATCAAAAGGCAGTTTAGCATACCACGGACTCCAGAACAAAATGGAGTAGTGGAGAGAAAGAACAGGACCCTAATTGAAGCTGCAAGGTCCATGCTGGCTGACTCTGGTTTGCCACTGACCTTTTGGGCTGAAGCTGTTAACACAGCTTGCTATGTGCAGAATAGAGTCTTAGTAAATCAGAGGTTGATGAAGACTCCATATGAAGTTCTCCATCACTTGGCTCCTCTAATTTCATTTTTCAAAGCATTTGGGTGTCCCTGTTTTATTCTCAACACAAAGGATCAACTCCAAAAATTTGATCCTAAGGTGGATGCAGGGTATTTTGTTGGTTATTCATCTACTTGCAAGGCATACAGAGTCTTCAACTGCAGAACAAAGATAGTTGAAGAGACTTTGCATGTGAAGTTTAATGAATCTCCTATGGACAAGATTCCACAAAACCCTGTGGAGTTGTTTGATTTGGACATACTGCAATATGTTCCTTATCAACCTCCAGCTGTTGCAGATCATGTGGATAAATCATCTTCTGCAGCATGTCTTCCACCTGGTGGTATTGATGATGATGATGATAATATCAATACTCACCTATTCAAGTTTAGTGACCAACTGCCTGTGTCTGCTAAATTTGATGTTCCTGTAGCTTCAGCAGTTCCATCCACAACAAATGCTGATGAGATCTCTGATTCCTCTACATCTTTTGGTTACCATCTAATTCTTGGTTTCAAGAGTCTGCATCAACATCTGCTGCTGCTGAAGGTCCTACAAACACTTGCACAGATCTCATTGTTTATCAAGAACTGAAGAATCACCCAATGTCTCAGATTATTGGTGATATCAATGCTGGTGTTTCAACAAGAAGTCAATTGTCTAACTTCTGCTTCTATGCTCTCTTCATCAGTCAGCTAGAGCCAAAGAACTACCATGTTGCTTTGAGAGACAATGGATGGTTTGAAGCCATGCAGCTTGAGCTACTTCAGTTCAAGAAACAGCAAGTGTGGGGAACTGGTTCCTCTTCCCCCAGGTAAGTGTGCAATAGGCACTAAATGGTGTTTAGGAATAAAACTGATGAAAATGGGCTTATTGTTAAGAACAAGGCTAGACTGGTTGTACAGGGTTTTCCACAAGAAGGTATTGACTATGATGAAACCTTTGCCCCTGTAGCCAGACTAGAGGCAATCAGATTGTTTTTAGCCTATGCTGCATTCCACAATCTTAAAGTTTTTCAAATGGATGTCAAAAGTGCATTTCTATATGGTAAAATAAAGGAAGAAGTTTATGTGTGTCAACCACCAGGTTTTGAGGATAATAAACATCCTGAATGGGTGTATAAACTTGATAAGGCTCTTTATGGGTTGAAACAAGCTCCTAGAGCCTGGTATGAGACACTTTCCACTTTTCTTCTTAAGAATAATTTCACTAGAGGCTCCATTGATAAAACTTTGTTTATTAAGAAGGTGGATCAGCATAAGCTACTTGTTCAGATTTATGTTGATGATATCATTTTTGCATCCTCTGATCCCCAGTTGTGTGATGATTTTACAACATTAATGAAAAAAGGTTTTGAAATGAGTGCAATGGGAGAATTACAGTTCTTTCTAGGCTTGCAAATTAAACAAAAGGCTGATGGAACCTTTATTCATCAGTCAAATATACAAAAGATCTTTTGAATAAGTTTGATTTACAAAACTGTAAGCCCTGTTCTACTCCCATGTGCAACACCACACAACTGGATGCAGATCAGAAAGGTAAAGCTGTTGATGAAACACTTTACAGATGTATGATTGGGTCCTTGATGTATTTAACAGCTTCTAGACCAGATATTATGTTTGCTACATGTGTTTGTGCTAGATTTCAGGCTGCTCCTAAAGAGTCTCATTTGATTGCAGTCAAGAGAATCTTTAGATATTTGCAAGGTACACAATCTCTGGGTTTATGGTATTCCACTGGACACTCTTGCAAATTAGTTGCTTTTTCAGATAGTGACTATGCAGGGTGCAAGTTAACTAGAAAGTCAACTTCTGGTGGTTGTCAATTCCTAGGCAACTGTTTGATTTCTTGGCAGAGTAAGAAACAAACATCTGTTGCTACATCAACTGCTGAAGCCGAGTACATTGCTGCTGCAAGTTGCACTTCTCAGGTACTCTGGCTTCAGAACCAACTTCTGGATTATGGCATTACAGAGACTAAGACTCCATTATTAATGGATAGTGCTTCAGCTCTGTGTATTGTCAAAAATCCAGTCCAGCACTCTAGGACCAAACATATAGAGATCAGACATCACTTTATTCGGGATTGTTTTGAAAAGGTCTGATTGATCCTAAGTTTGTGCCTAGTGCTGATGAGCTTGCAGATATTTTTACTAAGCCTTTGGATAGTTCTACTTTCCAAAACCTTGTGTTAAGGCTTGGTATGCTGCAGCTAGAATAAGTGACAACTACTGATGATTTCAGTAATAAAGTACTGGTGATCATTGGTAACCATGTCACATATAAGTACTGATGAGTTCTTTCACCTTCAGTAGTTTTTATAACTACTGACGGCTAAATGCCTCACAAGTACTGAAGTACTTTATCTGTTCTAAACCACTGATGTAGTTACAACTACTGATGTAGTTACAACTACTGAAATCAGTACAAAAGATAAGTACTGACGTCCTATGAACACCTGAAAAGCAGATGCAAAGTCTGATGAGTAAGTGTTGAGGACAGTATGAAACAGCTGAAAGGCTATGAATTGACGAAAACTACTGAAGAGAACTTTCTCTTCAGTTGTTTCTACAACTGCTGTTTCATCCTAAACAACTGATGACAAAACCATGTCTTCAGTAGTTTCAAACTACTGATGACTAATACCAAGTCATCAGCTGTTTACAACAACTGATGACAAAACCATGTCTTCAGTAGTTTCACAACTACTGAAGACTAACACCAAGTCTTCAGCTTTACAACACTGCTGACAAACCATGTCTTCAGTAGTTTACAACTACTGATGACTGATACAAGTCTTCAGTTGTTTCATCATCTGAGTCAAAACCATGGTCTTCAGTAGTTTTTATAACTGCTGCCTAAAACCACGACTTCAGCTGTTTCAACGTCTGAAAGGGTAATACCATGTCAACAGTCGTTTAAAACTACTGATGACTAACACCAACCCTTCAGTCGTTTTCTAACCCGTACCCTATAAATATCCCTGACCTAATCCTTCAGAGCCTCATCTTCTTCAAACCTAACGTTCATCTCTCCAAAACTTCTCTCTCATAAATGGCGTCCATGCAGCTCAAACCGCGACACAACTGTGTAGCTTACCTCACCAAATCGCCATTCTGGGCTAAGTTCGATAATGCTATTGATCTTATGGTCCAGTCACCCTACAAAACGGCCTTTCTTCTCAATCCAATCCTTCATGCCGAATCCCTTAACCAGTTTTGGATGAACGTCACCCTCACCACTGGGGAGAACAACACAGCGTCTCTCCGGTCGGTCATCAACAACCACGAAGTGGTCATCACTCCCGATATACTTCGTCAAACTCTACACCTGGATGATGCCACTTCTCCTGCTGGATATCCAAAGGGCACAACTGATTTATCCTTTGCCCACCATGGATATCAGGGAAACCTTAGTGCCTCCACCATACTGAAGAAACATTTCCATGATGCTGAACGTCTCATATTTCACATGGTAAATGTCTGTTTGGCTCCTTTCGTCTTGGGATCAAATGTCTACAAGGTGGCAGCAGGTAATGTACTCCATCCTTGAGCAACAACCTTTAAATTTTTCGGAAATACTATTTTCAGAGCTCAAGGATATGGCTCAAAACAAACTGCTAACCGTTGGATATTATATCCTCGGTTCATAATGGCCATAATACAAACCAGCTTCAAGCTGAGGGACTTGTTGGCCTGGGAGTCCCTGCTATGGCTGTTTTGCCTGAAGTATACTCCCGGCACAACTCTGACCAATCACTCAAAATGGCTGCCAAGCTGCGCAAACCCACGCAGCTGGAACCCACAGCCACCACCTCCAATCAAAGTCCCCACCAAACCACTAAAAGAAACCAAAAGGCTACTCAGGGAAATGAGTCCCCTGAGGATGCCCCTGCAACACAAACGCAGGCTATATCCACTGGTTATAACCCCCTAGTGGATATAAGGACTCTCCCAGCCATAGCCGCTCAGGATTCCTCTCAAAAGGAGCCTGCAGCAACCTCAGAAGGGGTACCCACCAATCTGGGATCTTCCTCATTTGAGGAGATTGCCATTGAAGAGCACCATCCTCCCCAGGTGCAGCCTGCTTTTACCCCATCTCCCCATGCAACCGCCCCCCAAAGTCCTACATTACTTGTTGCACAAGTGCTGACTCAGTTGCACTCCTCACCCCCTCCCCAGATACCAATTACTATTGGGAACACTTCTACCATTGAGGGGGAGGACCAAAGTGCAGCTAAGAACCCACAGCATAGGGTTTACAATGTTCCTTCTCCTAGTGTAGCAATGGAGATTGGAACTTCTGGTGAGGCTGCCACTTCTCCTGCGTCAGCATATGATCAGGGTAGTTGGTACCATTACTAAGACCTTACCAGAGGCAACTGCTGATGACGGACAAAGTCCTGAGGCAGGAAGTCCCCAGTTCCAAGACAAAGGGGCACATGCTACAACTGAGCTACACTCAGTGCATGTTCATCCTGATCCTATCAGGAGGTCAGGTGATTCAGTATCTACTGATGATGACCTGGGCTTCTTTTACGATGTAATCGCCCAAACACCATCCTGGAAGAGGAGGTGAGCAGACTCAAAGAGCTGCTTGCCAAAACTTCTAAGGAACAAAGACCATCTGCCTCTACCACCTCACAGATGGCACCTTCATCTGAAGGTCTCCCAAACACTGAGCCACTCCCAACAACTAAGCCACCTGCCTCTGCTTCTGGCACTATTTCTCAGAACAGAACCCTCCTGAGCAAATAGTTGCTATCCTTCAAAATCCCTCCTCTCATCACACCCATAATCACTGACATCATGATCAAAGCCATTGATGAGAGGCTTCCCTCAGTCATACACCCATTGATAGAGTGAAATTAAAAAGAAAGAGGAGTACAGAGGAGAAAGAAAAGGAGAAAGAAACAGGAAAGGAAGGAGTAGTGGAAAAGGAGTTGAGTTGAATGTGGAGACTGATAAAGAGAAGGAAAAAGAGAAAGCCTTGAGCTACTGATAAAAGAGGCTGATGCCGAACACAGCAGATCAATGGACAACATCATTGATCAGCTGTTTAGGCAAGGCCATGACACCGATAAACTTGACTCTGAGATTCGACGATTAGAGATTGAAGAAATCCAGAATAGATGGGCGAGTTATGAAGTGTTAGAAAGAGAAAGGCTTGAGATCATGATTAGATTTATTGCAAAATATCTGGAAGATCAATGATCGAAATCAAAGCTTGGTCCAGGGACAGTATCTTGGCAATCACCACCAAGATCTGTTCATCTGAAGCATATACTAAGGGACTTGTTATTGAAGCTTTGAATGAAGCAGGAGCAGGGAGCAGGACTGAGCTAGCCAAATACTCAAAAGCAACACTCACCTCCAAAATGCTAACTCAGCCTGTCAACATTCCCTCTCCAAAACAACCACAACCACAACCCACAAAACCAACTCCCTTACCATCTAAACCAACAGCCGATGATGCACCTAAGAAGAAGAAGAGAAGGGTGTTGAGGCTAGAAGAAGAAGAAGAAAGGATGATGTGGAAGAAGATAGGCTGCCTCTGTCTGCAGTTCTAACATTGGCGAAAGCCAAACCCATGCCCATCACTCCCACCTCACAGATGGAAGCTGTGAGAGTAAAGATTGAAGAAGAACAGCAGCAAAAGCTTCATGATGATGAAATGCTGAAAAGCATTGACAAAACTTATGCTGCTTCGTCATCAATTATTAGTATGAAGAAAGAAGCTCTGAGGTTGTACACCCTTGCCAACACATTTCAATATCAGAAGGAAAAGGTGAGAGTATGGCCTGATCCTAGGGTGGCTCAGGATTGTAAAGAAAGACATTCCTTCGAGATACAAGGGCCAAGTCAAAAGGATCGTAGATGAGAGATCACAGTGGTCCTTGTAGTATCACCCTGGGAGATTGTAGAAGACTTCAAGAAGGCCTATGAGACTAAACAACCACCCCAAAAGATGTTAGAGAACAGAATTAAAAGGGGTTAGTCTACAAGAGGCTTGAGAACTTCAAACAAAATGAGCTCAGTCTGTTACTTGAAGGGACTCATCCTGATGAGTTTGCATACCGACAGATTACAACAGTTGAGCTCAAAAATGGTAAACAGGCCAAGTACATCTCAGAGCTGTATGGGCGAGAAGGATTGTTTGATGGTGAAGCCGAGAACCTGACCATGGAAGAACAAATCATGTTTCTCAGAGCATACACCAGAGAATCCTACAGGCTTATACATGGGAAGTGAGTCTCATGGATGGGGGAACAGCTCAGTGTCCAATTCCCCAATACAGAGCTCCCATCCATACATTGCCAACCAAATCTTCAGAGACTCATTTCCAGGCCAGTGCTTATATGGGTCATCTTCTCAACTGATCAAGAAGGAAAAAGACCAACCATTCTGCCAACAATAAGTGGGACCTCAATAAAGTTAAAGGTTTTGGCTGCATTGGTTCAGGGGGAGTTTGTTGGACCAAAAGAACCAATGAGCCGGATCAGAAAAACCTTTAAGTCCCACAGACATCACAACAACTACTGAAGAAGACCAAACACTGAAGACACAGCTGATTACAAAGTCTGAAGACACAAGTGCTGAAGACAAAGTCTGAAGACACAAGTGCTGAAGACAAAGTCTGAAGACACAAGTGCTGAAGACAAAGTCTGAAGACACAAGTGCTGAAGACAAAGTCTAAGACACAAGTGCTGAAGACAAAGTCTGAAGACACAAGTGCTGAAGACAAAGTCTGAAGACACAAGTGCTGAAGACCAAAGTATCAGACGTTGTCACAACAGCTGAAGAGGTCTTCTTCAGTAGTTGTGATGGTTTACCTTTCAGTAGTTTCTTTGTTTCAGTATTTGTAAAACAACTGAAGAGTATGTTCTTCAGTTGTTATGTTTCAGTAGTTTCTTTTCAGTAGTTGTAATAATAGTTAACACTTAGCATTTTTGTAAGAAGATGTCAGCTGTTTGACATCTTCAGTAGTTGTGTTAACTATCAGTAGTTGTGATAAATTCTGTTAGATGTCACTATCAAGTGACATCAGCAGACGTCACATCTCTTATATAAGAGGTGTCGACCTAATTGTAATTGTGACATTCCGTTACCACGAAAGCGAATATTGAATGAAATATATCTGCAGAATTCTCTCTATCTATAACCGTTTTTTTCTTACATTGAATATCTTTTTGTTCTTGTGAATTGGCTAATTCATTGTTAGAATTCCGCTGCTATACTCTCTAATCAATCAAACGTATATCACTGATCCTAACATCACCTGTCTGTTAACAGATCAGGTTGTTGGACATCAGTGGTACATGGTCCACATAAGACTATGGTGAACAATCCGGAAACCAATCAAAGGGTTCCGAAGAAGAAGGAACATACTCAGATGAAGATCAAATCTGTTTGAGATTGATGCTAAAGCCCATGGAATTCTGCCATGGCACTGCCAAATGAAATCTATTCAGGGCTTATGCATCATGAAACTGCTCATGACCTCTGAATGCACTGAAGGAACATTCGGTGGAACTGATGAGGTCTTAGCAACAGCAGGAAATCCTTGCCCACAATATTAAACATTCTCTCATAGGAAGGGGGAGCACTGACTCAACAATTTGAGCGTTTTTTCCCAGTTTGATCTCTGAGCTAAAAAGGGTCATACATGAATATACCAATAGCCAGAGGAACAACAGTTTCCTTAATCACTGCCTGATAATGGGACCATACACTATTGTCCTACGCTCCAGTGCAACTGGATAAACTATCTCTCACCCAACTTCATGGGAAACTCCTACCATTTGAGAGAGAGATAGAGCAGAAAAGGAAACTGCATCATCAGGAAAGCTCAGTGATGACTTTGTACCAAGGAACACTGCCTTGGTTGGTCATGAGTCAGAATATGCTGCATCTAAAGTAATTATGATGAGCATATAGATTTCTCTTCAAACAGTTCAGATCATGCATTCGTTGGTGTTGATAGTTACTCAGGCTGTAATAGTGACAATTTATGTTTTATCATGGATGATTTGAAAGGATAGCTGATGATGATCTAGAAGAGATGGATATTCTGAGCCAAATGGCCTTGATTAATATCAGATCCCAGAAGTTCTACAAGAGGACTGGTAGGAAATTTCTAGGACTCTCTGGCAAAACCAAGTTGGTTTTGACAAGAGTAAGTGGAGGTGTCACAATGCCAAAGGCTTGGACACTTTGCAAGAGAGTGTAGATCATCTGTATCTAACTCCTCTGCACCCTTTGTGACTTTTCCAAGCACTAGTCCACAAAACAGGGGGCACATCCTGCTAGTTCTGGTCATCATTCACAACCTGTTTCGCCTGCATAATTTGTCCCTCAGGGTCCAACGTCATATAGTATCCCTGCTATTACATGCCTCAGCCAATCCAGTTCAAGTTCCTACTGCCCAACAACCACAAGCATTACCTGAGCCTCTACCATCTCATCACAACCTCATCACAGCTTTTTCACCCCTGGTAATGTTGACTGGAGCAATTTACCAGATGATCTCTCTGTCTGAGCAATTATTTACTGGTAATGGTCAACATCATGGTGATCATCCTTTTGGAATCTAGCTCTCATGGCCCTGGATCTACTGAATCTACTGAGGGTTCATGCTCCAATGCATTTCTTCACAGGTAACCCAGGTATCTTTGAGGCTAAGGCCAAGCTGTGTTCTAATCTTGCATAGATGCATTTGTCTCTATTAGAGAAGCAAATGTAGCTGTAATTAATCAAATCTAGAGCTTGAGCAAACTATTTCCAAAAGAAAAGCTGAATATGAGTCTGTCCTTAAGGACAAAGATGATGAGATTTATAAGCTTAAATGCCAATTAAATGATGAAAAGGCTAAGCTAGAGGTCATTCTTGAGAACCAAGGAACTCAAAGAAAAACTTGCAGTTACCCAAGTGAGTGTGACCGCTGGGTGTCATCCTGCAAGGGATTTGAAATGCTGCTCAGTAAGCAATCTGCTTTGAATGTGAAGTTTGGAATTGGTTACACCATATTGCACCTCTAACAGATTTTACTCCAAAATCAATAGTAAAATCTGAATGTGAAAGCAATCTCCAAACCACATTATCATGTGCATCATCCACAAGTGATCTCCTAAAATCACAAGATGAAATAAGGGTTGATACATCAGCAAGTAATTGGCTGATGGGTTACTACTGATAAGCACATGAAGCTGAGTATTTCAGATGTTGTCTCTCAAAGTAACTTAAGTACTGAAGGGCAAGTTACAACAACTAAAAAGCATTTCAAATCAGCTGAAATAAATGATAACAACTGGCTGACAATGAATCAGCTAAAATAAAGGAGGAAAGTTCTGAAGAGCACACTTCAGTAGTTTCCTCATTTGCAGTTGATCAATCCAAGATGAAGAATAAGCCATGTGAAATATGTGGTAAATTCATCATCTTTCTGATGAATGTTGTACAGAAAGGTTCCAAACTCAACAGAGATCATTAAATCCAGATGGATGAAATGAAAACTGAGTTTGAGAGTAAGTTTGTACCGCAATCATTCCATTTTGTGATAATCCCTCCTTCAACCAAATTCAAAAGAAGGATAAGGTTCATCACAAAACAGCTGATGGTGCTCCTCATGATAACATCAGACTAAGTCTGTTAATTTTAAGGAGGAAATGGTGGATCACAGGAACTCATCAACACAAGTACTGATATGTCACACAGCTGAAAGCTTTGGCTACAAATCAGACACACTTGTTATGATGGTTCACATTTGTTGGGGAGAGTTAACTAACTAGATGCACCTGTGATGAAAATCACTGAAAAGGCATTCCAACCCCAATCCAAGAATCCATTTCAGCACCCCTCCTTCTTGAGATGTTAATCATAAAACAAGTTATGGTTGCATCTGTTGATGAAAACAGACCCAAAACCAAAAAGGTTTGGGTCTCAAAATCTAAGTTGTTCTCTTTTATGCAGGGTTCTTCAACATGCCAAAGGAGCAGTTCTCTTCTTAATGACTACTCCTAAGGAAAGAAGGGATTTGTTTCATTTGGAAATGATGCCAGAGATTACATCATTGGAAAGGATATGTGTCTAATGGACAAATCCAGTTTGATGAGGTCAACCATGTGGAGAATCTCAAGTATAATCTGTTGATGTCAGTCAGATGTGTGATAAAGGGCATGTTGCACTTTTCACAAGCCAGAACTGCAGGATTCTATCTTCCCAAGTTCTGAGGCTGATTGACAAGGTAATGGATGAACATACTCTCCTGAAGGCCAACAGGATCGGAAGAGTGTATGCCTTGGATTTGTCAAAGAAGATTGATTTGAAGGGTCATCCATGCCTGTTCCCAAAGCCTCTCTTCAGGAATCTAAACTATGGCATAGAAGGCTGGGTCATGTCAATCTCAGAAACATGAACCAGCTGATCCAAAATCGTTTATTGAGAGGTTTATCAATAAAGAGTTCCTGTGATAAAGCCTGCATGCTTTTTTGGAAGGAAAAAGCACAAGTCTCATTCCCTCCCATTGAAGAACCTAAGTCCACTGCCTGCTTGCATTTACTACACGTGGATCTATTTGGTCCTATGAGAGTGATGAGCATGGCAAAGAAGAAATACTATCTGGTAATTGTGGATGATTACTCCAGATTCGTATGGACTTTCTTTCTACATTCAAAGGATGAGGTTGCTCAGAAGATTACAAACTTTGTGCTGTATGTTGAGAAGCAGTATTCCCTATCAGTCAAGTGTATAAGGAGTGACAATGGTACTGAATTCAGAAACCATACACTTGATGATTTTTATCTTTCAAAAGGAATCAAAAGGCAGTTTAGCATCCCAAGGACTCCAGAACAAAATGGAGTAGTGGAGAGAAAGAACAGGACTTTAATTGAAGCTGCAAGGTGAATGTTGGCTGACTCTGGTTTGCCTTTGACCTTTTGGTCTGAAGCTGTCAATACAGCTTGCTATGTTGCAAATAAGTGTTAGTAAATCAGAGGTTGATGAGGATTCCATAGGAAGCTCTACATCATTTGGCTCCTTTGATTTCATTCTTCAAGCCTTTGGATGTCCTTGTTTCATTCTCAACACAAAGGGTCAACTCCACCAATTTTGATCCTAAGGTGGATGTAGGGTATTTTGTAGGTTATTCATCCACTTGCAAGGCTTACAGAGTCTTCAACTGCAGAACAAAGATAGTTGAAGAAACCTTGCATGTGAAATTCAATGGTCTCCTAAGGATAAAATTCCACAAAACCCTGTGGAGTTGTTTTTGATCTGGACATACTGCAGTATGCTCCTTATCAAACTCCAGTTGTTGCAGATCATGTGGATAATCTCTTCTTGCAGCAAGTCTTCCACCTGGTGGTACTGAACATGATGATGTATCAGTACTCACCTTTTCAAGTTCAGTGACCAATTGCCTGTGTTGCTAAACTCTTGTTCCTGTACCTTCAGCAGCTCCATCCACAACAAATGCTGATGAGATTTCTGATTCCTCTACATCGTTTGATTTGCCATCTAATACTTGGTTTCAAGAATCTGAATCAACATGTGCTGATGCTGAACCAGCTACAAACACTTGCATTGATCTTATTGTGCACAAGAGCTGAAGGATCATCCCATGTCTCAAATCATTGGTGGTATCAATGCTGGCGTCTCAACCAGAAGTCAATTTTCTAACTTGTGCTTCTATGCTCTCTTCATCAGTCAGCAAGAGCCAAAGAACTATCATATTGCTTTGAGAGACAATGGATGGGTGGAAGCCATGCAGCTTGAGCTACTTCAGTTCAAGAAACAGAAGGTGGGGGAACTAGTTCCTCTACCCCCAGGTAGTGTGCAATAGGCACTAAATGGGTGTTTAGGAACAAAACAGATGAATGGGCTTATTGTTAAGAACAAGGCCAGACTGGTTGTTCAGGGTTTTCACAAGAAGAAGCATTGATTATGATGAGACCTTTGCCCCTGTAGCCAGACTGGAGGCAATTAGATTGTTTATAGCCTATGCTGCATTTCACAATCTTATAGTTTTTCAAATGGATGTTAAAAGTGCATTTTTTATGGTAAAATAAAAGAAGAAGTTTATGTGTGTCAACCACCAGGTTTTGAGGATAATAAACATCCAGATTGGGTATACAAGCTTGATAAGGCTCTTTATGGGTTGAAACAAGCTCCTAGAGCCTGGTATAAGACATTGCAATTTTCTTCTTCAAATAATTTCACTTTCACTATAGAGGCTCCATAGATAAAACTTTATTCATTAAGAAGGTGGATCAGCATAAGCTACTTGTTCAAATTTATGTTGATGATATTATTTTTGCATCCTTTGATCCCCAGTTGTGTGATGACTTTACCAATTTAATGCATAAGAAGTTTGAAATGAGTGCAATGGAGAAATACAGTTCTTTCTAGGATTGCAAATCAAACAAAAGGCTGATGGGACTTTCATTCATCAGTCTAAGATACAAAAGATCTTTTGAACAAGTTTTATTTACAAAATTGTAAGCCCTGTTCTACTCCCATGTGCAACCCACACAACTGGATGCAGATCAGAAAGGTAAGGTTGTTGATGAAACACTTTAAAGATGTATGATTGGGTCGTTGATGTACTTAACAGCTTCTAGACCAGATATCATGTTTGGAACGGTGTTTGTGCTAGATTTCAGGCTGCTCCTAAAGAGTCTCACTTGATTGCAGTCAAAAGAATCTTTAGATATCTGCAAGGTACACAATCTCTAGGTTTATGGTATTCCACTAGACACTCTTGCAAATTGGTTGCTTTTTCTGATAGTGACTATGCAGGGTGTAAGTTAACCAGAAAGTCAACTTCTGGTGGATGTCAATTTCTCTCGGGAACTGTTTGATTTCTTGGCAGAGTAAGAAACAAACATCTGTTGCTACATCCACTGCTGAAGCAGAGTACATTGCTGCTGCAAGCTGTACTTCTCAGTACTTTGGCTTCAGAACCAACTTTTGGATTATGGCATTACAGAGACTAAGACTCCATTATTATGGACAGTGCTTCAGCTCTTTGCATTGTCAAGAATCCAGTCCATCACTCTAGGACCAAACATATAGAGATCAGACATCATTTTATTAGGGACTATTTTGAAAAGGTCTGATTGATCCAAAGTTTGTGCCTAGTGCTGATGAGCTTGCAGACATTTTTACTAAGCCTTTGGATAGTTCGACTTTCCAAAACCTAGTGTTAAGGCATGGTATGTTGCAGCTAGAATAAGTGATAACTACTGATGATCTCAGTAAATAAGTACTCATGATCATTTGTAACCATATCACAAATAAGTACTGATTCTGTTACAAGAACTGATACAGTCATAACTACTGATATAAGTACAAACAGATAAGTACTGACGTCCTATGAAACAACTGAAAAACAGCCAAAAGACTGATGAGTAAGTGTTGAGGACAGTATGAAACAGCTGAAAAGCTATGAATGGACGAAAACTACTGATGAGAATTTTCTCTTCAGTTGTTTCTAAAACTGCTGCTTCTGCTTATCTTAAACAACTATGACAAAACCCGTCTTCAGTATTTCACAACTACTAATGACTAACACCACGTCGTCAGCTGTTTACACCACTGATAACAAAACTAGTCTTCAGTAGTTTCACAACTACTGATACTAACACCACGTCGTCAGCTGTTTACAACACTGATGACAAAACTATGTCTTCAGTAGTTTCATAACTACTGATGACTAACACCACGTCGTCAGTTGTTTCCAACATCTGAAGCTAAAACCATGGTCTTCAGTATTAGTTTTATAACTACTGATGCCTACAACCAAGACTTCAGTTGTTTCAACCTCTGAAGGTTAATACCACGTCATCAGTCGCTTAAAACTACTGATGACTCATACCAACCCTTCAGTGCTTTATAACCCATACCCTATAAATACCTTGTCTTACAGAGCTTCATCATCTCAAACCTAACGTTCAAAAACTCATACCTTCTCTCATATCAATGGCAACATGAAGCTTAAACCATGACACAACTGTGTTGCTTACCTTACCAAATCACCCTTCTGGACAAAGTTTGATAATGCCATTGATCTAATGATCAACTCTCCATACAAAACGGCTTTCCTTCTAAATCCTACCATTCATGTCGAATCCCTCCATCTGTTCTGGACGAACGTCACCCTCATCACTGGGAGAATGACACCGACTCTCTCCAGTCGTTCGTCAACAATCGTCAGGTGGTCATCACTCCAGAAATCCTTCGCCAAACCCTACACTGGATGATGCCACTTTCCCCACTGGGTATCCAAAGGGCACCACTGATCTATCATTTGCCCAACATGGATACCAGGGTAACCTTAGTGCCTCTACCATCCTGAAGACATTTCCATGATGCGGAACGACTAATTTTTCATAGGTGAATGTATGTTTAGCTCCTAAGACTTCTTCTTGGGATCAAATGTCGACGAGGTGGCAGCAGGTATTATTCTCTATCCTTGACCAACAAAGCTTAAATTTTTCTGAAATATTATTTCTTGAACTCAAGGATATGGCCTCCAAGCCTATAGCTAACCGATGGATATTATATCATCGGTTCCTAATGGCCATTATAGTAAACCAGCTGAAAGCTGAGGGACTTGTTGGCCTTTGAGTCCCCGCCACGACTGTATTGCCTGAAGTATACTCCAGGCACAACTCAGACCAGTCACTCAAACTCGCTGCCAAACTGCGAAAACCCACGCAGCTGGTACCCACAGCCACCACCTCCAAATCCATTGTCCCCACCAAACCCAAACACAAGAAAGCCAAAAAGGCTACTCAGGGAAATGAGTCCCCTGAGGATGCCCCTGCAACACAAACGCAGGTTATATCTACTGGTCCTAACCCCCCAGTAGATAAACGGACTCACTCACCCTCAACCGCTCAGGTTTCCTCTCAACAGGAGCCTGTAGCAACCATCTCTGCGGCACCTATACATCTGGAACCTTCCTCACTTGAGGAGGTTGCCATTGAAACGCACCACTCTCCCCGGGTGCATACTGCCTTCACACCCTCTCCCCCTACAACCTCCCCCCAAAGTACTACCATCATAATTGCCAAAGTGCTGACTCAGTTGCACTCATCACCCCCTCCCCAGATACCAATCAAAACTGGGATAGCCCCAACCATTGAGGGGGAGGACCAAAGTGCTTCTAACCCCACAACACAGGGTTTACCATATTCAATCTCCAGTGTAGAAACGGAGATTCGAATTTCTGGTGAGGATGCCACTTCTCCTACTTCAGCAAATGATCGGATGAATTGGGTACTATCCATAAGACCTCACCAGAGGCAATTGCCGATGAAGGACATGGTCCTGACAGGAAGTCCCCAGTACCATGACCAAGGGCACATGCTACTACTGATCTACACTCAGAGCATGTTCATCCTGATTCTATCAAGAGGTCAGGTGATTCAGTGAACACTGATGATGACCTGGGCTTCTTTTATGATGTTTTAGCCCAAAACACCATCCTCGAGGATGAGGTGAGCAGACTCAAAGCTGCTTGCCAAAAATTCTCAGGATCAAAGACCATCTACCCCTCAAACCCACAGATGGCACCTTCCTCTGAAGGTCTCCCATACACAGAGCCACTCCAAAACACACAGCCACCTACCTGTGCTTCTGGTACTATTTCTCAGGGACAGAACCCCCCCGAGCAAATAGCTGCTATCTTCAACATTCCTTACCTCTCATCACATCAACTATCACTGATTAAAACCCTTGATGAGAGGCTTCCCTCAGTTATACAACCCTTGATAGAGGATGCTGTGAGCAAAAGGCTTTCTGACAATCAACCCCTTGCAACCAATGCAACCAAAAAGGGGGAGATTCAGTCAGTGAAAGCAAAAAGAAAGAGGATTGGGATAGGAAAGAAACTGAGAAGGAGAAGGTGAAGGATGCTGACATGGAGAAAGTGACTGAAAGTACTAAAGACTTTCATGTCAATACAAGAAAAGGAAAAGAATGAAAAGGAGGACTGACTTGGTGACAATGGTGAAGAAGGCTGATGCC
Organism: Flaveria trinervia; assembly: GCA_025506515.1. NCBI lineage: Eukaryota > Viridiplantae > Streptophyta > Magnoliopsida > Asterales > Asteraceae > Flaveria > Flaveria trinervia. Next base: position 1,224 of record JACCIX010000910.1, on the reverse strand, counting down.
AAACACAGCCGATCAATGGATAACATCATTGACCAGTTGTTTAGGCAAGGTCACGACACTGAAAAACTTAACTCAGAAATCAGAAGACTAGAGATGAAGAAATCCAAGCTAGATGGGCAAGTTATGATGTGTTGGAAAGGGAAAGGCTAGAAATCATGATCAGGTTCATAGCGAAGTATCTTGGTAGATCATTGATTGAAATCAAGGCATGGTCCAGGGACAGCATCTTGGCAATAATCACCAAGATCTGTCCGTCTGAAGTATACACAAAAGGATTGGTTATTAAAGCCTTAAACAAAGCTGGTGTTGGGAGCAGGACGGAACTAGTCAAGCAATCTAAAGCCGAACTCACATCCAAAATGCTAGAACAGCCTATCAAAATTCCCACACCAAAACCCACTAAAACAATACCTTACCCCAAAAACCACCACAACCACAACCACCAAACCAACTCCCTTACCCTCAAAACCAATAGCCGATGATGTACCCCAGAAGAGGAAGAGAAGGGTACTGAGGCTAGAAGAAGAAAAAGAAGATAATGATGAAGATGAAGATAGGCTGCCAATCTCAACATTATACAATTGCCTAAGGCCACAAGTCACCTCCCAACAATTACTCCTGAAACTCAAAGACAAATTATGAAAGTGAAGCTAGAAGAAGAAGAGCTTCATAAACAACATGATGATGAATTGTTGAGGAGAGTTGACAAAGCATATGCTGCCACATCTTCAATCATCACATGAAGAAGCACGCTCTCAGATTATACACTCTTAAACATACATTTCAATCAAAAGGAGAGAGTGAGGATTTGGCCTGATCCCAGGGTGTCTCATAGGATTCACAAGAAAAACATTCCACAGAGATACATTGGCCAAGTGAAGAAGATTGTAGATGAAGTGATGTCACTGGTCTTTGTAGTATCACCTGGAAATCCTAGATGACTTCAGAAAGCCTATAAAGACAACTTGACCCCACAAAAGATGCTGGAAAACAAAATGGTGAAAAAGGGGTTAGTATATAAGAGGCTTGAGGAAGTTAGAAAGAATGAGCTCCAGTTGTTCTTAGAGGGTAATCACCTGATGAATTTGCTTATAGAGTAATAACAACTGTGGAACTCAAAAATGGGAAACAGGTCAAATACCTATCTAATATTATGGGGCCGAATCACTTTTTGAAGGAGGAGCTGAAGAACTTACCATGGAGGAATAGATAACCTTCCTTGGG